>JAUPTC010000482.1:0-48000 GCA_030762895.1 Sophora flavescens
GTTTTTCCTCTCTTCTACCCTAGTTTGATTTCTATTATTTTCCGAACTAAAATATTGGTGGCGACTCCTCTGTTTTTACCTTTCTTTTAAGGACGCTCAGACGGGACGGTCGCGACAATAATTATATGGAAAGAGACAATGACTAAGATGTTATTATCTGGTTCAATTGAAAACTACAGATACTCAGTTAGCAAGTCAGAAAATAGAAAGACCCTGGAAAGGCCATTCACATAAACCAAGACTAAACCAAAAAAATACTAATCAGTGCATGCTATTGTCATATCCAGATCCCTAATTGAACTAGATACAGCGCAGATGTTAAAACAATAGAAACATAGTTAATAAGTGATAGCTATTGCAGAGACTACCCTCACTGATCGGATTTCCACTTGGCGAGTAATGAACGTAGGCAACATAATGACCATTATCAGTATGGTGTTTTTTTCTACTTTTGTGCATACACACTTATAGCAGTCTTAAACCAATTAAAGAATATGAAACTATGTACTCTTGTATCTAGAAAAATCTAATAAGAGAAATCCGACATAGATGTCTCATATATAAAAGATCAATTGCTAGACACACAAATATCTTAGGCAATGAAGAAAGCACTATTTCCTCAAACCTAAACTTACAAATAAGTCATTGCAATGGGTTGATACAATGATACATGAAGAACAATAATAGATGTCTGTTAATAATGGCCAGGATATGGCAAAATATCATTAGCAATAAGAACAAGGAATTAACATATAAGGACAGAATAGAAATAAAATGGTCCAAATAAAGTCAACCATATCATAATCTACCAAAGTTAAAATTGATTTTCTGCCCCTGCAAATGAATGAACATAAGTAATCGGTACAAAATAAAAACATGAAAATAACATGTTACAGAAATCCACCATATTCTAATTTTATGTTCTCATGGTGAAACAAAATAATATGGATCCAATAGGCAACATAGGAGCATGGTATACATCTATCCATCAGTAAGCAAGGACATAAATCCAGACATAAAATCATCTAGTTTAATCGAACTTAACCATTTTACAAAATAATTAAACTTGTGCATATAGAAAATACAAAATGCAACTGAAAATCCATATTTTTAAACCTAAACTATACTTGGCATATGGCAAGCAAAACATGCTAAGCCAAATGCAACAAAAAGAAATGCCTCTTAAACATACCTCCCCACTGATGATTTGATTAACCAACTCGCTTGGCAGACTCAATTTGATCAGGGGTCCCATCAATTTTTAATGTTCTTTCTGTTGATGTGTCACCTGGGGGAAGGTGCAGAGGTATCACCTGAAAAAAACATATAATATTAGGAAAAACAACAACAAACTCAATGCCTTGAAATTAATCTGTTATCGTGGCTGAGTTTTAACATTAGTTTTACTTATGACAAAGCTACAGTTAAAAACCACATAGCAACCAAAGCTAACTAGGATTTAGAACCTATCAACCAACACACAATGAAGACAATATACAAATACGTAAGTCAAAAGAGAGAACCTGAATGCGTGCTCCAGTCGAAGCTTGCATATTTTTTATTGACTCGCCTCCTTTGCCAATTATAAGGCCAACCTGAAGATGCATGTCACAAGCCAAATGAGAATAAACCAAATACTTAAAAACATTTTATACAGCATATGCTTATACGTATCTCCTTTGCACACCTTATTATTTGGAATTTTCATTACGAATTCATCAGACCCAGATTGTCCAGTCGATCGTCTAGCACCAATGCCAGAACCCCCAGATTCAGCCTGCTAAAAAATAGCACATATTAGTGATACATTACTAACACACCACTTCAACTTCACATAATTGAGCAAAAATATTAAGAAACACTACTAACACAACTCCATGAAGTAATCTTGGGAAGCATCATAAATTTATACATCAATAAAGTGACGTAAAAGAGATGATACCTCGGCAAGAACTTCAGTGATGAGTTTCTCAGCAGCGGCAATAGCATCAGGAGAACCCATAAGCTCAACCACCCTAGTTTGAGAATTGGGGTCAGCATCCATATCACGAGTGACTTGGATTTTGGCCCCAGAATGCAACTGAAGATACTTTATGGTCTCACCTCCTTTACCTATAATGACACCCACCCTCCCATTAGGGATATCGATCTTCTTGCTTGTACCCTGATGATGACCATAGGGAGCACCTGAAGGAACAGAGTATTGAGGCTTCCCATCTGCATTCACAAACACGATTGAGGAGACATTAAAAACCCTAGAATTACATAAAGGCATTTAGATGAAGGAAAGATATTTGGTTTGGTTACCGAAGGAATCGAAGGCGGTTGTGGGAGCACCATTGTCAGCCTTAGGGCGTTTGGCGGCGGCGTCGAGGGGAGGAGCACCTGCTCCGGTGAGGACGAAGCGAGCATCGATCTCTTGAGCACGCTGCTTGGCGAGCTCGATTTCGTTTGCAGCGTTGGGAGGAGCAGCGTCGGCGGCGGCGGAGAAGCCGGTGGGTCTCTGGGCTAGGGTGGTGGGTTGCTCGTCGTACTTGCGCTTCAGGGGGGTGGACTCGATCCCCGATGAGTACTGTGCTTCGTCAGCCATCAGAGAGAGAGAGAGAGAAGAAACCCTAAAGAGCAGAGGCTGAGATTGGGTAAGCTGCGAACGGTGATACAGGTGAGGTCAGTGTGGGTGACTTGTCGTTTTATACTGCTGCCTATACTGGCGCCTCGCTAGATGAGATATTTTGCTTTCATAATGCATTCCCTGAATTAGTTGCATATCTCAGGCATGATGTATGTAATTTTTAAATTTTTAAAGAATTGAATATATTATTTCTTAAAAAATATTATTTGGTATGAATCAAATTTCGTTAAATGAGATACGAATTTTAATGATCGATATATTATTACGTTTTATCAACAACCGTATCTAAATGTATCATTTGATTTTATATCCCCTAGTGTGATTGATTCAATGTAATTCGTGGGTCAAAATTTCGTACTATACAGCAATCTCATATCGCTCAATATAAATTTTTTATTTTTAATTTCTTAATCAATATTGTAAGAACACTAGTTAAATGTTGCGTATATGATTTTCTTTTTCACAGGTAGTAATCTAATATCCCACTAGACATAAATAAACAAACAAATGACCGGTCAAAACAAAAATTTTGACACAATATCACTATAAAATAAATTTTTTATATAATAAAATAATTTTTTTATAAGATAATAAAATATTTTTTTTTGATAAAAGTGGATAATAACATTAATTAAGCAACAAATCTTAGGGTAGAAACCCGATTACAATCATTGTTCAAGAAAACAATTTTTTTTACTCTTAACTAATCACAAATCACTTTATATTTGACTTTCTTTTAAGATAATTATGAAAAGAATCAAATATTTTTTTAATGATGAGACCATTTATGATTGATAGTTGTGTTATTTGAATATCAAAATTTAGATATAATAAGTGACATTGTATGTGTTTATTTTTATCTCTCACTTATTTTTATTTTTATCATCTTTATATACATGCAATCCAAAAATACATCAAATAACAGCGGTGCCCCTTTTTTATGTTTTAAAAAAAACATTAGCTTATGATTGATGACAATTTTTTTATCAAATGATTGATTGACAATTAAAAAATGTTGGATATTTTTTAAAAAATATAATCTAATAAATGATGGATATAAAATGTATATCTAACTATCTATTAAGTGACAATTAATTTTTTAATTTTTTGTCTTATTTTATCCTTTTTAAATGTTGGATATAAATAAACGAACATAATTTGACAAATATTATAAATAACTAATATATCTTAGGTTTAAATTATGTATTTTATTTTCAAAAGGCCCCTTTATTTTATAAAAAGAAAGTCTATTAACCTTAAAGTTTTTTTTTCCACGTGTATATATATATATATATATATATATCAAATAACTAATTATAAATTACTTTTTCAATTTTTAGTAACGAAGTTAGTGGTTTGTAGTTAGTAGGTGTGGTCATGGGTTTGGGCAGATACGGTAAACCGATCAAATCGACCCAATCCAACCCAAATTGTATGGGTTAATTCGGGTGATTAGGTTGGGTTGGGTAAAAATATATAGAACCCATAAAGTATGGGTTGGGTATTGGGTTTCAAATTTCCAAACACACTAACCCTTCTTTACCGTTGGAGTACTAGCACGCTCTTGGCAAGTTAGTCTTGGTCAGTTCATGAATTATTGTGGGCTTAAATTGGAACAATGGGTTCTTATTGTGCTCTCGTGGGTGTAATTTTTGGATATTTAGATTAAAAATAGGTCAAGGTGAATTGGCTTTGCTGCTTGTTTACACTTAGAAAGTTGGAGTAGGTTTCAAAAGTAACCATGCGGAAGGTTTCATGATAGGAAAATACATAGATGTACTGATGTCGAAAGCTAGCAATAATTTTCTTTGTGATTTTCGGCCCCTTTTCACCAATTTTTGCCCTGGATGACCTAAACTAACCCATCCCGAAGGTGGAAATTAGCGTGTTTCATGCCAGATCCGACTACTCAACCTAACCCATAAGTGGTCGGTTTGGATTGGTTCGGGTTTCATAAAATTTTTTTCACAAACCCAACCCAACCCACTAACCTTCACTAATTTGGGTGTTAAAACCCATTAAATCTAACCCATGGCCACCCCTAGCACTGAGTTTATACTAAAAATTGAAATGTCATTTTTGATATATTAGAATTTTGCAATTATTTTGATAAATTTTAAGATTGTCGGTACAATTTAATTATTTATTTTTTTGCATTTTTTCTTCCATTAAAAAAAACACTCGTGTACTTTAATCTTTAAGTAACATTGTCAAAAGTCGTCGACTTTTACTCGATCCCCCACGGGAACAAGGAGCCCTCTTCTCTTATTATTCATGCACACTCCCTATTGGGGCCTTCCTGGTTAGGAAATGCAAGTTATGCAACCTAGTTACATTCTTTCCTAATTTTCACTTCCGCAAAGAAGTGAAACAACCATATACTTTCCCCGTCTAATTAAACCAAACATAGGCAGTCTTATTTAATCTCAAGGTTAATCAACATACATAAGAAGTTTTAACAGGCAAGAAAAAAATCAACTTCCATAGGACCTAAATCCCCATAAAATTCAACGTCTAAAGAATGTGATATATGGCAATAAATCAACACGATCTCCACCTAATAATGGGCGCTTCTTATCAAAGTAAACTATCCCGAATTGATTATTATAACATAGCTTAGCTGCCAAAAAATGAACTCAATTGACCTCACTTTGTCCACCAAAGGAGGAAGTCCTTGCGCTTATTGATCTTCTTCTGTAGTTAGAGGAGTCCATAGAGTAAAGCTTTAGCAGTTGGAGG
The DNA here is from genome assembly GCA_030762895.1 of Sophora flavescens. Classification (NCBI taxonomy): domain Eukaryota; kingdom Viridiplantae; phylum Streptophyta; class Magnoliopsida; order Fabales; family Fabaceae; genus Sophora; species Sophora flavescens. The sequence continues at coordinate 5,372 of JAUPTC010000482.1, forward strand.
GCCACCTGGAACATAAATGTCAACAGAACAACAGAGTAAGAACAATGATAGTATCATCCTCCACTGGCACAACCTCCCATCGAGATTACCCATTTAAGCTCAGGCATTTGGTCGTAAACTCTACAAGAAATTTTCAACAACAATAAGAAAGCTACAAATTCAATTTAGTTTGGCTAAGTGCAAGGCAGAACATGAATAAAGCGCCTAAGGTGAAAATTAATATTATAACCATGCAAAATCATGGTGACAGGGGGTCAGAAAAAGAGCATGAAAATTAATTACTAACATTTCATGCTCATCTATCGTGGGAAAGAAATCCCTACACCAAGTATCTGAGGCATAGCGATAGATGTTCGTCAAGATTGTAAAGAACAATTATACCTCAAAAGCTAAAAAAAATCAATTGAAATAAAAAAAATCTGAAGTTTCAGAGTCGAACAAGTGGAACGGCAAGCTCTAATCTTTAAAAATAGAAGTTATGAATGGTTAATAACGATGAGTAACCTAGAAATATATTATAGAACTGTAAAGTATACGAATTAACAAGAGTTTTTTTTATAGACAAATGTTAATTTTAATGTTAGTATATTGTTAGTAGGTGAGGTTTGAACCTTCAACGTAATTATCACTCAATTCCTTAAGCCAACCATATAACCCCAAAAGAATTAATAAGAGTGACATATTCTCGTACTATTTTCCATAACAATTGGACCACTTAAACTTTTTATGGGAGAAGCTATGTCATTTTAAGATGTGGTACGTTTAACATTATTGTTTGGTTCATTTTTTATAGTATTAATGCATATAATCTATGATTTTAATATAAATTCATATTTTTTCTTAACAACAAAGCAACTTTATTTTTTCATTATTAAAATTTTAATCAATAAGTAATATGTATGAATATATATTTAACATTGATTTTTCTATCTTATGCAATATTGTCCATGTTGAGAAATCAAAAATAAAAATGTTATGCATTCAATTCCTTAAAAGTTTATTTTTTTCAATATAACGTTTCTACTTTTTTGATTCCTTAACATATGCAAAGTTGGATAGATTAGAAAAATCGATTTAATATTTCTTTAAGTTTTTAAAAGGCATTTCTAACTTACATTTAAATATTTTCAGTACTTAATGATTTTTAGTTATAATCATAAGTATTTTTCACCTACCTAATAAATGATAGGTTGTGATTTAATGTAACAAAATTAGTCACCAGATTTCATTATGCAAACCAGCGCTTCTACTATGGCATGTGATTTTGAATTTGCAATCAAATGAGAGACAGATAAGAATGAATGTATAGCTATATATAACGAGGAAAATGAGAAATAGAAAGAAGCTGAGAAGTATTTGCGAAGAGCAGGGACCATCTTGTTTAAGGGTGTAATCGAATCGGGTCAGATTGGATTTGGGGGGTTTCATAATCCGAACCGAACAAATTTGATCGGTCCGGATTTGGTCAACGAACCCAGTCCAAATCGAACCGATCACAATCGGTTCGAATCATCGGATTATCCATTATTTTTACATTTTTTATTTAAACTTCAGAAATTAATAAAAAATGGAAAAAATGAAAAATTTAATAAAATATACCTTTTTAATTATTAATTATATTAAATATATAATAATATATTAACATTATATATATATGTATATAAAATAATTTTTTTTTTAAAAATATTTATAGGATCCGAGACACGAACCGACCTTGTTCGGATTAGTGTTTTCGAATCTGATTTGATCTGATCATCCGAACCAATCCGCCAAAATTGGCTCAAATCGGTTTGGATCCATCAGAATCACGTGTCGGATCGGATCCGCTTACACCCCTAGTCTTGTTAACGAGAGTGCCAGCAACAATCATGACATCACATTGGCGAGGACTAAGCCAGAAAATGATCCCGAAGCGATCTAAATCGTAACGGGCTGAACTCGTGTACACCATTTCCACGGCACGGTAGGCCTGGCCGAATGTCATGGGCCATATGGACCCACTTTGAGCCCAGTTCATGAGATCGTCAACCTTCAATATTATATACTCTGTCGTCTTCGAGATGCCGACGGGAGAGGAAGAAGAAGATGGGGGCAATGGCGGAGCATATGGTGTGGTTGGAGTGGCGGTGGAGGACGGAGAGAAAGAAAGCACTCGTTATTGCTGAGCCTGAGGTGACAACGATTGAGGGAGGAAGTGTGATGAGGTTCAACTCACAAAAGTCATGGCCACCTATAACACCCCGTTTTTCGTGTCAAGCCTTTAAGTGCTTTTTGTGTGTGCTTTAGATGTTAAGTTTGGTCTAGGATTGTTGTCAAGGGCTAGTGGGACTTTTCAAGTGAGAAATCTCTTTCTGATGCATGAGCACGCCCTTGCTCATGTATCAGCACGCCCGTGCTCAAGGCGCGTGCTTGGTGGTTGTCTAGGCTACAAGCACGGCCATGCTTTCTGTGGAGCACGATCGTGCTCAACGCGCTCGTTGACGTTGTTTTTGTCTGACCGTGCTTATGTGAGCACGACTCCGTGTTCATGTTAAGCACGGTCGTTCTTAGTGGGGAGCACGGTCATGCTCAGGTCAGAGTTTATAAATAGAGAGCAGTGTGCGAGGGTTTACAAGTGTAAACCCTAGTTTGGCACATTGGGCAGTCCTAGTGTGACAGAAACCTCTTCATTTTCCTTTCCCTTGAACCTTTTGAAGTTCTTGGTGATCTTTAGTCCGTTTGGGAGAGAGTCACATGCGTTAGTATCGTTTAAGGTAACATTGTCTTCCTTCTCTCTTAATCTATTTTCTATTATTAGATCTAAGGGCTAATTGGTTGTTCTCTTCTTGTTTGGCCAAGGTTTAGGAAAGTTATCGAGCCTAGGCATGACAATGTGACTCGAACCCGTGGGTACCCACCCGAACCTTCCCCGACTTTGACGGGAAAAACCCGCTTTGACTGGGACTGGGGCGGGGATGGGGATACAGATACTCGCCTCGCCTCCACCCAACCCCGAACCCACCATGTTGTTTACCTAATTATCATAATATCCTCTTATATCTATGTATGATATTAGATTTGTTTTGATTGAAAGATTTCATTCTATATAAAAGGGTACTTCTTTTTTGAAAAATTACAGGACATTTGTTTGTGATTTTACCATGGTGTTTTGATGCTAACGGTGTTATTTGAAGTATAACGAAGTGTTTCTAAAGCATTAGTTTCTTTTTAATTTGTAGGTGAAAGAAAACTAAGTTTCAATTTCGGGTTGATTGTTTCGATTGTGTGATGGTTTTTTTTTGTTTATTTATTGGCATTACAAGTAAAGACTCTCCCACTGGTCTTCAGTCGGTTGGCGTGAGACTACTGACTCTTGCTAGCACTCAGAGGCTCTGCCTTGGCTCCCTCACACTCATGGCTGATGTGACCCGACTTGCCACACCTAAAGCAAATCACAGGTGGTTCCTTGCACTGAGAGGAATAGTGATCCGGTGCGCCGCACTTGCCACACCTCATGGCTCTAAAGTCATTAGGGAACCCGCCCCTAAACATATCCTGCTGAAACTATGGTTTCTTGCCACTCTGCTTGAAGTCCTTGCCGGTCGGAGCATAACGCTGTTTACCTTTGTCTCTACGATCAGTCCTCTTCCCGCTTTGACTATCCGATCCTCTGGAACTAGCAACCTTGAAGTGACTAGTTTTAATCCGATGGCTTATGATATTTTATCTATTATTTTAGAGTGGATTTTATCAATTATGTGGAGTTGAATGCTTGATTTAACCCAAATTAGACCTTGTTTTCCTATCTTGATTTATTAGAGTCAATATATGCATTTAATTAATCTTAATTAGATTTTAGATGATTTTCTCAAGATTTTTCTTATTTTTATTTTTAGGAAAGGACAAAGAAGAAGGATATCAATTAAATTGAAGATTGCCAATTAAATTGCAAGGGCCCACATGATGGATTTGAATCCAAATCAATTTGGATTTGGATTATTATGATTAAAAGATAATTTAATTGGCATTGAGATAAAAGATTGGATCCAAATTAATCAATTTGGATTTGGATAATAATTGTCTATCACAACAATAAAGGATATGATAAGATTTGGTAATTAATTTGTAGATATTGATTTGGATATGAAGATTAAAATGTTCAAGATCAACCATGATGGAGCTTGCATGAAGATGGAGCTTGAAAAGTAAAGAAAACTGAGCCAACACGGCCTAGCCGTGACATCCATCATGGCCATTGTAACATCCTAAAAATTCAAATATAATTATTTTAATAAAAAAAGGGTAGTATAAGAGTTTATTATAATTGTTTTCTTTATAATAAAAATCCAGTGGGTTCCACAATAATGTAAAATTGATTTTTAAAAATAAAATAAAAATAAGGATAAGAACCTACGCTGGACTAAATTAATGCGGCAATAATGATAGGAAACATAAGCATATCAAGGCCCATGCTGTGTTACCCATTATAAATAGATAGTTTGAGTGTTTTAAGCCCAATTTCGCATAATATGACTAGATACCTAACTTTAGATGGATATTTCGTAACCAAAGAGAACTTGTTTGAATTCGAGATCTGCATAAGAAATATATCCCTGTCTCTTAGATTTCCATAGACACCAAATTCGTCCAAATTGGATTCTTGTAGCTCAAGTTATGACCAAATTCGTACACACTATTCATGTTCTAGCGCCAGAACCGTGTTTTTAAATTCTATCTACGTTTCGACTATCTAAACGTTGGTTTCAGATTTTGTGGTCTTCATAACAGTTGTATACAATTCTTTTATCTTTCCAACGATATAAAATTTATAATTTTTTAATGTCTATAACTAAAGATATGTGCGAAATACAGCACCATATGCAGAGTAAGCGGGCTTAGCGCATTTTTACACGTTTTGGGCAATTGGGGGCTCTATAAATAGAATCTTAATACTCTTAGGGTGCGTTTTTGAACCCTAACTACACCTAGAAACTCAGAAACAGCTAATAAGAGAAGAAATTCAAGGATTAAGAAGAGATAGTTGTGGAAAAAGGAGTCCAGGAAGAGGAAGATGATGATAACTCTTGGCAAATTTTAGGATTCGCAGAGGGAAACGCTTAGAGCTATTTGGAGGTCTTCAAGAGGTGAGTAACAATACTTTTCATGAACCCTTTCCATGGGATATATGATTGCTTTTGTTGATAAGGGATTACCATGTGGTTTTGGGAGTCTTTAATTGACTTGATGCATATCGTTAGTAACCTAAATTCTAAAATTGGGGTTTTGTTTAATAGGGGAATTAATTGATTAATTGATGTTGTAACATGCTTATTCATGTATGATATGATGTGATATTCATGATTGTTTGTTATTGGTGGAAGTTTATATGTTTAAAATTGAGGGAAATAGTTTGTTACATGCATGAGGCATGACATATTTGGGTTATAATATGTTGTATGGTGTTTGCCGCAATACCACCTATGATAGGGGTATCGAAAAGTAATACCACCGTAATGGGGTATCGAAATTAACATCCCCATATAATTGGGATGTCGAAAAATAGCAATACCGCCTAGAAAGGGTATCGAAAGTAACACCGCCACACGTTGGGGTGTCGAAAAGGGAGAAATACCGCCATGTGCACATGGGAGGTATGGAAATAGAAAAGTCCCTGATAGGAGGGTGACATCGAAACATTCCTCATGAGTAGGGGTGGGCAATGGGACGCCATTATCATGTGATGTGTGAGATTTATGGCATGCCGGCAAGAGACCAGTTTAGTTATGAGGCCTTCGAGCCACTTGGAATAATTTAGAATTTACTTGGTATGTGGAATGTGATGCATTGAGATGAGTTGATCTTATGCTATATGCATTTGACTTGATGAAATTTTTGTTGTTATTAAAAGTATTTTTTTATATATTATTTTGGGAAATTAGCGGATACCATGGACAGTTTTTTCGATTACCGCACCGGCTGAGAACAACACTATTTTCGAAACATTTTATAAACTGTATTGTTGATCACTAGGATTTTATATCTCATTATAAGTGTTGTTTTCAGAGACAGAGGACATCATTGTTGAGGATCCAGAGATCTGAAGAGTTATCTTTGATTAGCTAGTTGGTTAGTAATGCAATATGGTTTAGAGTATTATGCGGACGACGTTCTTTGGTTTACATACTATTTTTCTCAGATTATAATTAGACGCCCGATTTTGAGGCTTTTAATTTTTATTCAAATGATTGGATTTAATAATATTTTTCAATACTTTGTAAATACTATTATTTTATTTAATACGAGGTATTTTCATACTTAGTTAAACAACTGATGTTAAAAGTGAACCTTTTAACTTCAGTTCTTTTAACAACTGAAGTAAAAGGTGATTGATTTTCTAGTGAGCCACTTTGAACGTCAGTTCTTTAAACAACTGACGTTAAAAGTGAACCTTTTAACTTCGGTTCTTTTAACAACTGAAGTAAAGGGTGATTGATTTTTTTGCGAGCCACTTTTAACGTCAGTTCTTTAAACAACTGACGTTAAAAGGGAACCTTTTAACTTCAGTTCTTTTAACAACTGAAGTAAAAGGTGATTGATTTTCTAGTGAGCCACTTTCAACGTCAGTTCTTTAAACAACTGACGTTAAAAATGAACCTTTTAACTTCAGTTCTTTTAACAACTGAAGTAAAAGGTGATTGATTTTCTAGTGAGCCACTTTCAACGTCAGTTCTTTAAACAACTGACGTTAAAAGTGAACCTTTTAACTTCAGTTCTTTTAACAACTGAAGTAAAGGGTGATTGATTTTTTATTGAGCCACTTTTAACGTCAGTTCTTTAAACAACTGACGTTAAAAGTGAAACTTTTAACTTCGGTTCTTTTAACAACTGAAGTAAAGGGTGATTGATTTTTTTGTGAGCCACTTTTAACGTCAGTTCTTTAAACAACTGACGTTAAAAGTGAACCTTTTAACTTCAGTTCTTTTAACAACTGAAATCAAATTCATGGGAAGTGCTCTTGATAAGTGAAATTGAGTGAAAAAGTTGAAAGCCTAGACAAATTTGAGCGAATGAGTGAAATACTAAATGCCCTTGTGAGTAAGGCAATTGTTTGAAATACGTGATCTTCCTTTGTGGGTGTGACTCTGAACCTCAACTTAGATTAATGATTGCATGAATGATGAAGTTCTCAAATTGTTTAAAGTAAATGAATGTGGGGATTACGTTGACGAAAGGGGGAAATCATTGGAGAAAAACTGTTTTGATTGCATGAAATTTTTGCGAAATCGATTGAATCCCCTAGGCTTGCCAAGTCTTGAGTCGTTTTTGAGTTTTAGCTTGCTTGGGGACAAGCAAGGTTTAAGTTTGGGGTGTTTTGATAAGCCTCTGGCTTATCTAGTTTTATTACTAGATGGACTGTGGTTTTCGTGCAATTTATTCGAGTTCACTCTCGATTTCGCCCAAATTTGCCTTGTTTTGTTCCTTAGTTGGACTTTGACTCGTTCTAGGTATTTTTAGTAGTTTTTAGGTTATTTTGAATAGAATTACGCTTTTTGTTTTCTTTTGTGTTTTCAGGTCAATAAGTGAAGCTCTGAGAGTCAAGGAAAGTCAAGAAGCAGTGGAAAAAGCACTTCTGGAGTTACTCGCCTCGCGAGTGGATGCTCGCCCCGCGAGCCTCAAAATCAGATAAAGCAGCAACAGTCATCACTCTGGCTCGCCCCGCGAACAGGATGCTCGCCACGCGAATAATGAAGACCTGGAAGTCAGAGACCATCACGGCCTAGCCGTGATGAAGGTCACAGCCTAGAATTGAATCTAGCCCGCGAAAGTATCTCGCCACGCGAGAGTTTGAAGACACTGGAAGACAGAGACACTCACGGCCTAGCCGTGATAAAGGTCACGGCTGTGACAGATTGAAGTTGGAAGACTCGCCCCGCGAACACACTCTCGCCTCGCGAAAATCCAAACTTGAATGCGCGCCAAAACTAAAATTCGCGTCGCGAGAGTAAGCTCGCCCCACGAGCGGGCGAGAAACAGAATCCTTATTTAAAGGCTGTTTCAGATCAGAATAGGGGAGGAGGTTTTTTTCCACTTGTTTTAGATCAGATATTGTGCGAATCCTTGTTTCTGGAGCTGCGTCTCCCTTCTCTTTTCTTTTCTTATTTTATTATGGAGATTATGTCGGATTGTTTGTGCGTCGTCACGGGCATGAGGAACTAATCCCCTCGTCCGAGGGATCGATGAAGCCGCCCATGGCGGTATAGTGTTCTTGTGATGTATGTTTTTCTCCCATTCTCTTATGAATGTTTTCCAATTCTGTTTTGATTGTGTTGATCATATGTATTGCGTGATTAATTAATTAAACGTGTTTGAGGCCGAACGGCGATTCGCGTTTTAGAACTTGGATTGGAATCACTAATTGAATAATGAGCACGACAGTGGATTTAGGAGATTAGTGCAACCTTATAGGGAACAAGAATTAATCAAATTCGAGATTAGGATTATGAGACCTAGTAAGTAATTAATCCAATCGTCGAATACGTCCTATTGAGCACGACAGTGGATATAGGAGAAATTGGGGGTCCCGGTTGACATTATAATTGAACCTAGGGAGGAATACATCATCACTTGGGTAGTATACATGATTGGGTAGGTGGATTTGAGACCTTGGATATTTCAATTTCTGAATTTAATCACCTTAGCTTTAATCGATTTGTTACTTGAATTGCGATCTTAATCTCTCTCTCAACCACTTTCTTCTGTCACTTGACCAAACGTATCGGATTTTCCACAGGTTAGTCGACTCGGTAGCCCAATCCCTGAGTTCGACCTCGGTAATTACTTACCGTGTTTATTTTATTACTTGCGACGACCCGGTACACTTGCCAGCGTCACAACAGGGGACAAGCAAAGTCTAAGTTTGGGGTATTTTGATCAGCCTCTGGCTCGACTAGTTTTTAACTAGTAAGACCATAGGTTTTATTCGAGTTTAATCTTGATTTCACCCAAATTTGGATGTAATTGTCCTCAAGCAACATTTTGAGTCTCTTAAGTAGTTTTAGGGTATTTTAGTTGATTTTGAGTCAAATAAAGCGCTTACTGCTATTTCATGTTTTCAGGTTGATAAGAAAAGCAAGAAGGGAAGAACACCTGAAGCAGAGGCCATCATGCCCAAGCTGTGACACTGGTCACGACCGTGATGAGCTACCCATGGAAGACAGAAAGGATCACAGCCCAGTCGTGACACATATCACGGGCGTGATGAGGAGATCATGAAAATCAGAAAGCATCACGGCCCAGGCGTGACACACATCACGGACATGACGAGAAGACCCAGAAAGTCAGAGTTGATCACGGCCCTGCCGTGATGGAGGTCACTGCCGTGACAGAACAGCACCCAATGTCAGAAGCGATCACGGCCTGGCCGTGATAGGGATCACGGCCGTGACATACCAGAATTTGAATGCGCGCCCTTGACAGAAGCGGTCACGGCCTGGCCGTGACGGCCATCACGGCCGTGACGCGTGGCCTCTTTATAAATAGGAACGCAGCAGACACAGAAAAGCATCCAATTTTCACTGTTTTACATAATTTTTCTAGGTTTTGTTATACCCTTGATGGAGAACTAATTCCCTTGGGTTAATCTGCTGTAATCGGGTTCCGCCGACACTTGAGATTCTGTAATTCCCGGATTAAATTGCTTCTTCCTTTCAATATTATCTTGTACGTTATGTTTGCTTAATTCAGGATTATATAGAATATGTATTGATTTGTTTCAATGATTTTATGTTCCTATATCTAATCACGTTTGCTTAATTCGCGTGTGTTCAATCGTGTTTGCTTAATTCACGAGTGCTTCAACCCGTTTGCTTAATTCGGGAATTGGGAACATATATCGTGTAGTGCCAATTTCGCTTGTTAATTGTTGCTACAATCGAAAAGGGATTAGAATCCGCTTAGGGCATGGGAATTATATGAATCGATGATAGTGGGAAACCGAGAACAGTAGATTAATCGTTTTGATCATTGATATTCACTTATTTCTTAATTGCATCGTTCTTTTAATTGAATCTTTCAATCTGGACCCCCCCCGCTCCAAACTGATTTTTTTTGCGAGTAACAATCCAAGAGTCCTTGTGAGACGATACTCGAGTTGTCGCTCCCTGACTACAGTTTTTACAAACCACTCGCTTTTTGACCCGTGTACGATAGTGTGTCAAAATTGGCGCCGTTGCCTGGGTCTCTTGTTGTTATTCTCGCATTTTCTTTTTGATTTTCTGCTGAATTAGTTCTGGCTACTAGGTCTGGGTGTTCTGAATTGTTTGAATTTGATCTGAAATTGAGAGAACACTGCGCACACGCTGTAGAGCAATTCAGGCTAGCACCAGTTCACCAACCAGTAGTAATTCTAATTCTGCACCTGCACTTGATAACATGCCTGATCAAAGAACATTAAGATAGCTTGCTGCCCCTGATGTTAATTATAATGGGTTATGTATTGAATATGTTGATGTTGTTGCTCCCTTTGAATTAAAATTTGGTTTGATACACTTGTTGCCAAGGTTTATTGGTCTTGCAGGTGAGGATCCACATAAACATCTGAAGGAATTCTAGGTTGTCTGCTCTACACCCTTGAGACCGGAAGGAATAACAGAAGATCATATCAAGCTGAGAGACTTCCCATTCTCACTTCAAGGTGCTGCGAAGGATTGGTTGTATTACCTTGAACCGAATTCTGTTTACAACCTGGAATGATCTGAAGAAAGTCTTCCTAGAGAGGTACTTCCCTGCCTCCAGAGCTGCATCAATCGGGAAGGAAATATGTGGCATCAGACAAGGAAATGAATCATTGGCCGAGTACTAGGAGAGATTCAAGAAGTTGGTATCCAGTTGTCCTCAGCACCAGATTTCTGAGCAGCTACTTATTCGGTACTTTTATGAGGGATTGCTGCCAATGGACAGAAATATTTTAGATGCTGCTAGTGGGGGAGCACTTGTTGATAAGACCCCAGCCGCTGCCGAGTAATTGATTGAGAACATGTCACTCAACTCTCAGCAGTTCACAACTAGAATCAATTATGCCGAGACAAGGGAAGTGAATGAGGTCCATGTTTCTTCTTCCAACAAGGCCCTTGAGACTAGACTTGATGAGATCACTTCTTTGGTGAAGCAGTTGCCAATGGATAAGGTTCAACCAACAAGGTTGTGTGGCATTTGCACCTCTCCTGAGCACCTGACCAATGCATGCCCCATTCTGAAAGATGAGTCGGTCACTGATTTGACTCAAGCTTATGCAGCCAATCTTTACAATCAAGGCAACAATCAGAACCGGTACAGCATTCCTGACCTTTCCACAAATAAGTACCATCCCAACTGAAGGAATCATCCAAACTTTCGGTATAGGAACTCATCTGTACAACAGCAACAACCAATGTTACCGCTGGCACCACTACATAATTCTCCCCAAGTGACCACCTCTGCACCTTCTGTACCTTCACTAGAGGACCTGGTCAAGCAAATGACTACCTTGCAGACACAGATTGGACAGTTTCAGCGGCGAACGGATGCTAGTATTCATACCTTGCAGACACAGTTGGACAGCTTGCCACTTCGATGAATGCCATGCAGCAAGATTAAGGATCGAACCAACTACCTGCACAAACAGTGGTGAATCCTAATGCTCCAAATCCTAATGTGAGTGCGATTTCTTTGAGATTCGGGAAAGTTGTAGAGGCAGCCCCTGAAAAGGGTAAAGAAACTATTGAGGTAACACCTGAACCTTCTGTTGTTGTTGAAGCTTTGAAAGAGTATGTGCTACCGATCCCCTTCCCGCAAAGAGTGCTGAAAAATAAGAAGATTGATGGGGAAGACAAGGAGAGGGAGATTCTAGATGTGTTCAGAAAAGTGGCGGTAAACATTCCGCTCCTTGATGTGATTAAGCAGGTTCCAAAATATGCAAAGTTTCTGAAGGATTTGTGCACACACAAGAGGAGGTTGAAGGGTAATGAGAGAGTCAATTTGGGGCGAAATGTTTCAGCCCTCATTCAACCTAAGCCTGCACCTGAAAAGGTTACTGTTTTAGTCCTCACTCAGGCACTGCCACAGAAGTGCAAGGATCCGGGCACTTTTGCTATTCCATGTACCATTGGGGATAGTAAATTCGACAATTGCATGTTGGATTTGGGAGCCTCTATTAATGTCATGCCTACTTCTGTTTTCAACAATCTTGATCTTGGTCCTTTGGAGCATACAGGTCTCACTATTCAGTTGGCAAACAAGACCAATGCTCGCCCCATTGGAGTAGTAGAAGATGTGCTTGTTCAAGTTGATGACCTGATCTTCCCTGCTGATTTTTACATTCTGTACATGGCAGGGGAAACAAATTCTAGCAGATCACCAATCATTCTGGGCAGGCCGTTTATGAAAACGGCGAAGACAAAGATTGATGTTCACGATGGAACCATGTCCATGGAGTTTGGTGACATTACGGCAAAATTCAACATTTTCGATGCTATGAAACATCCCTTGGAAGAGCACTCTGTTTTTCAAATAGAGCTTCTCTCTGAAATTGTTGATGAAACTTATGATGATTTGGTTGCAGCTGCTGATTTCCCATCCATTTCTGGTTTTGATGATGTCTACTCATGTGCTGATTGCACTCACACTGACCCTTGTGCTGTTTGTTCTGGGATTGATGCTGCTTTGGAGGGTGACAATGTGGATGAATCTGTTTGTTCAGCTGAAGTTCTTGACAGTACGGCTGCCCTAAACATACCATCTATTGAGCAGCCACCCTCCTTGGAGCTTAAGCCACTTCCTGACAATCTGAAATATGCTTACTTGGAGAGGAATGAAAAACTTCCGGTTATAATTTCCTCTAACCTTGATGTTGACCAGGAAACTAAGCTCTTGGAGGTTTTGAAGAAGCACAAGAAGGCGATTGGGTGGACCTTGGACGACATACCAGGTATTAGCCCCTCCAGGTGTATGCATAGGATTCTATTGGAGGATGGGGCTAAAACAGTTAGGCAGCCCCAAAGGCGGCTCAATCCCTTGATTCTTGATGTTGTGAAGAAGGAGGTAACAAAACTCTTGCATGCGGGTATCATATATCCTATCTCTGACAGTAATTAGGTGAGGCCAGTGCAAGTTGTGCCTAAGAAGTCTGGACTCACAGTGGTGAAAAATGAAAACAATGAACTTGTTCCCACTAGAGTTCAGAATAGCTGGAGAGTCTGCATTGACTACAGGAGATTGAACCAGGCTACCAGAAAGGATCACTTTCCTTTGTCGTTCAATGATCAGATGCTTGAACGGCTAGTAGGTAAATCACATTACTGTTTTCTTGATGGTTTTTCAGGTTACTTCCAGATCCACATTGCACCAGAGGATCAGGAAAAGACTACTTTCACGTGCCCTTTCGACACTTTTGCTTACTGGAGGATGCCATTTGGTCTTTGCAATGCTCCGGAAATATTCCAGAGATGCATGATTAGCATTTTTACTGAATATATTGAAAATTGCATGGAAGTGTTCATGGATGACTTCATTATTTATGGTTCCTCATTTGATGCATGCTTGCATAGTTTGAATTTGGTTTTAGAGAGATGCATTGAAACTGGCCTTGTTTTGAACTATGAAAAATGCCATTTTATGGTTGAACATGGGATTGCTTTGGGGCATATTATTTCTAAAAAGGGTATTTTAGTAGATCCTGCTAAGATTGAGGTGATTTCTACTTTGCCTTACCCATCTTGTGTTCGCGAGATTCGCTCTTTTCTTGGTCATGCAGGTTTTTACAAGCGCTTCATTAAGGATTTCAGCAAGATAGCTCTCCCTCAGTCAAACTTGTTGAAAAATGATGCCATTTTCAACTTTGATGACAACTGCAGAAAGGCGTTTGATTTCCTGAAGAAGGCACTGAACTCTACCCCCATCATCCAGCCCCTATTTGGACCCTCCTTTTGAGCTCATGTGTGACGCTTCTAACTATGTTGTGGGGGCGGTCCTTGCACAATGGGTGGGCAAGGCTGCCCATGTGATCTATTATGCTTCTAGAACTTTGGATGCTGCATGGCTAATTACACCACTACTGAAAAGGAACTTCTAGCTATTGTTTTTGCTCTTGATAAATTTATATCATATTTGCTAGGTTCCAAGGTTGTTGTTTTCACTGACCATGCAGCTTTTAAGTACTTGTTGAAGAAACCAGAAGCAAAATCGAGATTGATTCGGTGGATGTTGTTGCTCCAAGAATTTAATGTGGAGATTAAGGACAAGAGTGGAGCTGAGAACTTGGTGACTGATCACTTGAGCAGAATAGAAAGGGATGAAAATCCTTCTCCCATCCAGGATGACTTTCCTGATGAGCAGCTTTTACAGTTGCATAAGATAACTCCTTGGTTTACTGATATTGTTAACTATCTTGTTGCTGGTGTTTTTCCGACAGGTGCAACTAGGTCACAAGTCCACAAACTCAAGATTGATGCCAAGTACTATGTTTTGGAGGATCCATTTCTTTGGAAATTTGGCAGTGATTAGGTAATTAGGAGATGTGTCCCCGACTATGAGATTGAGTCTATTTTACATTTTTCTCATGCCTCTCAAGTAGGGGGACACTTTGGGCCACAAAGGACTACAAGGAAAGTCCTAGACTCAGGTTTTTATTGGCCCACCATTGTTAGAGATGCTTATGAGGTTTACCGGACTTGTAAAGAGTGTTAGACAGCAGGTACAGCCATCACTCGTAAGAGTGAAATGCCTCAGCAGCCTATGCTTTTCTGTGAGGTGTTTGATGTGTGGGGAATTGATTTTATGGGTCCTTTCCCTGCATCTTTTGGTTATCTCTATATTTTACTGGCTGTTGACTATGTATCAAAGTGGGTGGAAGCTATACCCACTAGGACCGATGATTCTAGAGTTGTTGCAAATTTTGTCAGGTCCAATATTTTTTGCAGGTTCGGCATACCTCGTGCTATCATAAGTGACCAAGGCACTCATTTCTGCAACCGCACCATGGAAGCTTTACTCCGGAAGTATGGAGTTGTGCACATGGTCTCCACTGCATACCATCCCCAAACTAATGGGAAGGCTGAGATCTCAAACAGGGAGATCAAACAGATCTTAGAGAAAGTGGTGCAGCCAAGTAGGAGGGACTGGAGCCGCCGTCTAGAAGACGCACTTTGGGCTCAAAGAACAGCTTTTAAGACACCAATAGGGATGTCCCCCTATACACTTGTGTTCGGTAAGGCGTGTCATCTACCTGTGGAAGTTGAGCACTGTGCTTATTGGGCGGTCAAAAGCTGTAACTTTGAAATGCAAAAAGCAGGCATTGAAAGGAAACTCCAATTGCAGCAGCTTGAAGAGCTTAGGCTGGAAGCCTATGAAAACTCTCGAATTTATATAGAGAAAACTAAGCACTTCCATGACAGGATGATTTCTAGGAAGGAATTCTTTGTGGGTCAACAGGTTTTATTGTTTAACTCCCTTTGAAAGTGATGGCTTGGAAACTTCGATCCAAGTGGGTTGGCCCATTTGTTGTCACTAATGTTTTCCCTCATGGTGCAGCAGAAATAAAGAGTGTAGGTAGCAACACAGTTTTTAAGGTTAACGGGCAGCGCTTGAAGCTATTCCATGAGAGCTCGGTGCCTGAAGATGCTACTGTTGAGGAGCTCTCCTTGGGAGATCCCACATACACTACAACTTGATCGGGAGCACCTTCTCCTTTCCCTCACTCTTGTTTTATATCTATGTTCTTTCATTGAGGACAATGTATGTTTTAAGTGTGGGGGAGGGAACCACTTGTTTTGTTTTTGTTTCCTTGTTTGTGTTGCTATGAGTCGTTGTGTGTGAGTCTTGTGTCGGTGAGCTTGTTGGGTTTCAATCAGATGTTGCATAGATGAATTGCATGATATGTGTTGACTGTTGATGATTTTCCCCTAGGTCTTGAAAATTGAAAACTGATCCCTATGTGAAAAATTGAAAATTGAACTTTGAGATATTCTGTTGTGATTGCATGATTTATGATAAGTTTGGGGTGAAGAGTGCACACACTAGGGATTGAATCTCGGTCAAACAATTTGCAAAAAATTGTCTAGGTGAGGATTTGAGCCTCCAACATGTTTTTAATTGTGTGAATCACTTTCAAGTTACACTTTCCCGAATTTGTTTGAAGCTCTTCATGGTTTGCATGTTTATGTGTTTCATACTTGGCCTGAAAAGAACCATCCCTAATGCATGTTCCCTAGTTAGCCACATTGAGACTAATTAGCCTATTGTTTCTTGATGACCTTATGTTATAAGCCTAAAATCTGGAAAAACCATGTTAACCCAATCTTAGGATTAGAAGAGCATGAATGCTCAGCAAGACAAAGGTTTGCAAGAAGCTAAGTTTGGGGTAGCTACGAGGATATGATGTGTTGTTTTGGATTGAGAAAAAAAAAAGAAGGTTGGAGCCAAATGGCAAAAAGAAAAGAACAAAATGTCAAAAAGGGGTATTAGAAGAAAAAGGCTGTAGTCACCCAAGGCAAAAAGAAAAATGGAAAAAGGAACTTGAGTGGAAATTCAATGTATCAAAATGCTCATGCTCTCTTAGTTCCTAGGGACTTAAGCCTAGTACCTTTGAATATCCTACCCTTAGCCAGGCCCCATTACAACCTTTAAAAGACCTTTTGATGTTGCATGCATGTTTTCGTGGGAACCTTGATTGAGATGAAAATCAAATTCATGGGAAGTGCTCTTGAAATGTGAAATTGAGTGAAAGGTTCATAGCCTAGACAAATTGAGCGAATGAGTGAAACATTAAATGCCCTTGTGAGGAAAGCAATTGTATGAAATTGGTGATCTCCCTTTTGTGTGTAACTTGGATCCTCAATTCAGATTACTGATTGCTTGAATGAAGGAATTCTCAATGGTTTAAAGTAAAAGAATGTGGGGGATTACATTGTTGAAAAAGGGGGGAAACATTGAAGGGAAATTGTTTTGCTAGAATTGCACGAAATCTGTGCGAAATTGGTTGAACCCTTTAAGCTTGCCAAGTTTGAGTCCTTTTGAGTTGTAGTTTGCTTGGGGATAAGCAAAGTCTAAGTTTGGGGTATTTTGATCAGCCTCTGGATCGACTAGTTTTTAACTAGTAAGACCATAGGTTTTATTCGAGTTTAATCTCGATTTCGTCCAAATTTGGATGTAATTTTCCTCAAGCAACATTTTGAGTCTCTTAAGTAGTTTTAGGGTATTTTAGTTGATTTTGAGCCATCACGCCCAGGCCGTGACACTGGTCACGGCCGTGATGAGCTACCCATGGAAGACAGAAAGGATCACGGCCTAGCCGTGACACACATCACGGGCGTGATGAGGAGATCATGAAAGTCAGAAAGCTTCACGGCCCAGGTGTGACACACATCACGGGCGTGATGAGAAGACCCATAAAGTCAAAGTTGATCACGTCCCAGCCGTGATGGAGGTCACGACCGTGACAGATCAGCACCCAAATTCGAAGCGATCACGGCCGTGACGGACCATAATTTGAATGCGTGCCCTTGAGCGAAGCGGTCACGGCCTGGCCGTGGCGGCCATCACGGCCGTGACGCGGCCTCTTTATAAATAGGAATGCAGCAGACACAGAAAAGCATCCAATTTTCACTATTTTACATAATTTTTCTATGTTTTGTTATACCCTTGATGGAGAACAAATTACCTGGGGTTATACTGCTTAAATCGGGTTCCGCCGACACTTGAGATTATGTAATTCCTGGATTAAATTGCTTCTTCCTTTCAATACTATCTTGTACGTTCTGTTTGCTTAATTCAGGATTATATAGAATCGGTATTGATTTGTTTCCATGATTTTATGTTCCTATATCTAATCGTGTTTGCTTAATTGGCGAGTGTTCAATCATGTTTGCTTAATTCACGAGTGCTTCAACCCGTTTGCTTAATTCGGGAATTGGGAACATATATCGTGTAGTGCCAATTTCGCTTGTTAACTGTTGCTACAATCGAAAAGGGATTAGAATCCGCTTAGGGCATGGGAATTATATGAATCGATGATAGTGGGAAACCGAGAACAGTAGATTAATCATTTTGATCATTGATATTCACTTATTCACTTATTTCTTAATTGCATCGTTCTTTTAAATGAATCTCTCAATCTGAACCCCCCCCCCCCCCCAAACTGATTTTTTTTGCGAGTAACAATCCAAGAGTCCTTGTGAGACGATACTCGAGTTGTCGCTCTCTGACTACATGTTTTACAAACCACTCGCTTTTTGACCTGTGTACGACAACGTGTCATCGTCTCTCTCAGGCTTGTGCAGCTGTAAACTGCTATTTATGCTTGTTAATCCTGACCTAACCCAAGACCATATTAAGGGCCTCTGAATAATCTTTCCAACAAGATATCATATGCCTTAATTGGGATTAAGATGAGTAAGTTAGTCCCATTTAAGTGAAGGAACATCATGGATCATGGCAGATCGATCCACGCCAGAGAACCCTGGACCCAATTTAGCCTTGATTTTGGCCTAATTAGACAATTCTTGTGAAATCTGAAATTGTAGCTTTCTTCCTTATCTTTCTTGGGACAACAGGATCAACAAAATCCGATATCTGTAGTTCTAGTAATGCTCTGCGTAAGGCTACAAGGTCAGGATGAGTGAAAACTCTGAAAATTAACAATGTTTAGCAATTAAGCCCAATAATGTAAAAGAAAAAATAATGATTGTAAAAGTTGTCTAATTTCCGTCTCTCTCTGGCCAGTGCAGCTGTAAACAACTATTTATGCTTATTAAACCTGACATAACCCTAGACCAAATAAAGGGCCTCTGAATAAGCTTACCAACAAGGTATCATATGCACTAATTGGGCTTAAGATGAGTAAGTTAGGCCCATTTAAGTGAAGGAACGTCAAGGACTGTGCACTAATCAGCGCCAGAGAACTTGGGACCCAATTTAGCCTTGATTTTGGCCTAATTTGATAATTCTTGTGAAACCTGAAATTGTAGTTCTCTTCCTTATCTTTCTACGGACAGCAAGATCACCAAAGTCCAATATCTGTAGCTCTAGTTATGCTCTGCGCAAGTCAACAAGGTCAGGATGAGTGAAAAATCCGAAAATTAACAATGTTTAGCAGTTAAGCCCAATATTGTAAAAGCAAAAACAATGATTGTAAAAGTTGTCTAATTTCCGTTTCTGTCTGGCTTGTGTGGCTGTAAACTGCTATTTTTGCTTATTAATGATGACCTAACCCTAGACCAAATTAAGGGCCTTTGAATAAGTTTTCGAACAAGGTATCATATGCCTTAATTGGGCTTAACATGAGTAAGCTAGGCCCATTTAAGTGAAGGAACATCATGGACTGCGCACTGATCCGCGCCAGAGAACTCGGGACCCAATTTAGCCTTGATTTTGGCCTAATTTGACAATTCTTGTGAAACCTGAAATTGTAGGCCTCTTCCTTATCTTTCTAGGGACAGCAAGATTGCCAAACTTCGATATTCGTAGCTCTAGTTAAGCTCTACGCAAGGCAACAAGGTCAGGATTAGTGAAAAATACGAAAATTAATAATGTTTAACAATTAAGCCCAATAACGTAAAATCAAAAACAATGATTGTAAAAGTTGTCTAATTTCCGTCTCTCTCTGGTTTGTGCGGCTGTAAACTGCTATTTATGCTTGTAAATCCTGACTTAACCCTAGAATAAATTAAGGGCCTCTGAATAAGCTTTCCAACAAGATATCATATGACTTAATTGGGCTTAAGATGAGTAAGTTAGGACCATTTATGTGAATGAACATCATGGACTGCGCACTGATCCGCACGAGAGAACTCGGTACCGAATTTAGCATTTATTTTGACCTAATTTGACAATTCTTGTAAACCTGAAATTGAAGGTCTCTTCCTTATCTTTCTAGGGACAACAAGATCACCAAAATCCCATATTTGTAGCTCTAGTTATCATCTGCGCAAGGCAACAAGGTCAGGATGAGTGAAAAATCCGTAAATTAACAATGTTTAGCAATTAAGAACAATAATGTAAAAGCAAAAACAATGATTATAATAGTTGTCTAATTTACGTCTCTCTCTGGCTTGTGTGGATGTAAATTGCTATTTATGCTTACTAATCCTGACCTAACCCTAAACCAAACTAAGGGCCTCTGAATTAGATTTCCAACAAGGTATAATATGCCTTAATTTGGCTTAAGATGAGTATGTTAGTCCCATTTATATTGAAGGAACAACATGGACTGCGCACTGATCCATGCCAAAGAACTCGGGACCCAATTTAGCCTTGATTTTGGCCTAATTTGACAATTCTTGTTAAACCAAAAATTGTAGGTCTCTTTCTTATCTTTCTAGGGATAGCAAGATCACCAAAATCTGATGTATGTAGCTCTAGTTATGCTCTGCTCTAGGCATAAGGTATCGTACGCCTTAATTGGGATTAAGATGAGTAAGCTAGGCCCATTTAAGTGAAGGAACATCATGGACTGCATTTTGATACCCGCCAGAGAACTCGGGACCCAATTTAGTCTTGATTTTGGCCTAATTTGACAATTCATGTGAAACATGAAATTGTAGGTCTCTTCCTTATCTTTCTAGGGACAACAAGATCACCAAAATCCGATATTTGTAGCTCTAGTTATGCTCTGGCAAAACAACAAGGTCAGGAAGAGTGAAAAATCCGAAAATTAACAATATTTAGCAATTAAGCCCAATAATGTTAAAGCTAAAACAATGATTGTAAAAGTTGTCTAATTTCTGTCTCTCTCTGGCTTGTGCGGCTGTAAACTGTATTTATGATTATTAATCCTGAACCAACCCTAGACCAAATTAATGTCCTCTGAATAAGCTTTCCAACAAGGTAAAATATGCCTTAATTAGGCTTAAGATGAGTAAGTTAGGTCAATTTAAGTGAAGGAACATCATGGACTGCGCACCGATCCATGCCAGAGAACTCGGGACCCAATTTAGCCTTCATTTTGGCCTAATTTGACAATTCTTGTGAAACCTGAAATTGTAGTTCTCTTCCTTGTCTTTCTAGGGACAACAAGATCACCAAAATCCGATATTTGTAGCTCTAGTTATGCTCTGAGCAAGGCAACAAGGTCATGATGAGTGAAATATCCAAAAATTAACAATGTTTAGCAATTAAGCCTAATTAAGCCCAATAATGTCAAAGTAAAAACGACGATTGTAAAAGTTGTCTAATTTTCGTCTCTCTTTGCCTTGTGAGGCTGAAAACTGTTATTTATGCTTATTAATCCTGACCTAATCCTAGACCAAATTAAGGGCCTCTGAATAAGCATTCCAACAAGGTATCATATGCCTTAATTGGGCTTAAGATGAGTAAGTTAGGCCCATTTAAGTGAAGGAAATCATGGATTACGCACTGATCCTTGCCAGAGAACTCGGGACACAATTTAGCCTTGATTTTGGCCTAATTTGACAATTCTTGTGAAACCTGAAATTGTAGGTCTCTTCCTTATCTTTCTAGGGACCGCAAGATCACCAATATCCGATATCTGTAAGTATAATTATGCTCTGCGCAAGGCAACAAGGTCAGGATGAGTGTAAATTCCGAAAATTAACAATGTTTAGCAATTAAGCCCAATAATGTAAAAGCAAAAACACTGATTGTAAAAGTTGTCTAATTTCCATCTCTCTCTGTCTTGTGCGGCTGTTAATTACTATTTATGCTTATTAATCCTGACCTAACCTTAGACCAAATTAAGGGCCTCTAAATAAGCTTTCCAATTAGGTATCATATGCCTTAATTGGGCTTAAGATGAGTAATCTAGGCTCATTTAAGTGAAGGAACATCGTGGACTGCGTACGGATTCCCGCCAGAGAACTCGGGACCCAACTTAGCCTTGATTTTGATGTATTTGACAATTCTTGTGAAACCAGAAATTGTAGGTCTCTTCCTTAACTTTCTAGGGACAGCAAGATCACCAAAATCCGATATCTGTAGCTCTAGTTATGCTCTGCACAAGGCAACAAGGTCAGGATGAGTGAAAAATCCGAAAATTAACAATGTTTAGCAATTAAGCTCAATATTGTAAAAGCAAAAACAATGATTGTAAAAGTTGTCTAATTTTCGTCTCTCTCTGACTTGTACGGATGTAAATTGCTGTTTATGATTATTAATCATGACCTAACCCTAGACCAAATTAAGGGCTTCTGAATAAGCTTTCCAACAAGGTATCATAGGCCTTAATTGGGCTTAAGATGAGTAAGCTAGGCCCATTTAAGTGAAGGAACATCATGGACTGTGCACTGATCCGCGTCAGAGAACTCGGGACCCAATTTAGCCTTGATTTTGGCCTAATTTGACAATTCTTGTGAAACCTGAAATTGTAGGTCTCTTCCTTTTCTTTCAAGGGACAACAAGATCACCAAAATCCGATATCTGTAGCTCTAGTTATGCTATACGCAAGGCAACAAGGTCAGGATGAGTGAAAAATTCCAAAATTAACAATGTTTAGCAATTAACCCCAATAATGTAAAAGCAAAAACAAGGATTGTAAAAGTTGTCTAATTTTCCTCTCTCTCTGGCTTGTGTGGCTGTAAACTGCTATTTATGCTTATTAATCCAGACCTAACCTTACACCAAATTAAGGGCATATGAAAAAGCTTTCCAACAAGGTATCATATGCTTTAATTGGGATTAAGATGAGTAAGTTAGAATCATTTAAGTGAAGGAACATCATGGACTGTGCACTGATCATCGCCGGAGAACTTGGGACCCAATTTAGCCTTTATTTTGGCCTAATTTGACAATTCTTGGAAACATGAAATTGTAGGTCTCTTCCTTATCTTTCTAGGGACAGAAAGATCACCAAAATCCGATATCTGTAGCTCTAGTTATGCTCTGCGCAAGGTAACAAGTTCAGGATGAGTGAAAAATCCCAAAATTAACAATGTTTAGCAATTAAGCCCAATAATGTAAAAAAAAAACAATGATTGTAAAAGTTGTATAATTTTCGTCTCTCTCTGGTTTGTGCGGTCATAAACTTCTATTTATGCTTACTAATCCTGACCGAACCCTAGACCAAGTTAAGGGCCTCAGAATAAGCTTTCCAACAAGGTATCTGATAAGCCTCTGGTTTATCTAGTTTTATAACTAGATGGACTGTGGTTTTTGTGCAAATTATTCGAGTTCACTCTCGTTTTCGCCCAAATTTGCCTTGTTTTGTTCCTAAGTTGGACTTTGACTCGTTCTAGGCAATTTTTGTAGTTTTTAGTCTATTTTGAATAGAATTACGCTTTTTGTTTCTTTTTATTGTTTCAGGTTATAAGTGAAGCTCCAAGAGTCAAGGAAGCACTTCGAGTCAAGGAAACAGTGGAAATTTCCATTCTGAAGATACTCGCCCCGCGAGTGGATGCTCGCCTCGCGAGCCTGAAGATCAGCAAAAAAGCAACAGTCATCAATTCTGGCTCGCCACACGAGAGGCTTCTCGCCTCGCGAGAGCCTGAAGACCCTGGAAGATAGAGACCATCACGGCCTAGCCGTGATGAAGGTCACGGCTGTGACAGATTAAGGTTTGAAGACTCGCCCCGCGAATACACTCTAGCCTCGCGAGAATCCAAATTGAAAGCGCGCCAAAACTAATGTTCGCCTCGCGAAAGCGTGTTCGCCCCGCGAGCGGCCGAGAACCAGAATCCCTATTTATAGGCTGTTTCAGATCAGAATTGGGAGCTCTCTGGATAGATCCGAATCCTAGTAGTTTTTCCACTTGTTTAGAGTAGCGTTTAGGCTAGTTTCTTGTCTCTTTGGAGCTGCGTCTCCCTTTTTATTTTTCTTATTTCCCTATGGAGGTTATGTCCGATTGTTTGTCTATGAGCATGAGGAACTAATCCCCTCGTCTAGGGAATCAATGAAGCCACCCATGGCGGTATAGTGTTCATGTGATGTATGTTCTTCTCCCCTTTTTTTCAATTAATGTTTTCCAATTCTGATTTGATTGTGTTGATCATATGCATGCGTGATTAACTAGTTAAACGTGTTGAGGCTGATCGGCGATTCACGTTTTAGAACTTGAATTGGGATCATCGATCGAATATTGTACGAGAGTGAGTAGGAGATCGGTGCAACCTTATAGGGAACAAGAATTAACAGAGTTTGATGATTAGGATTATGAGACCTAGTAAGTAATTAATCCAATCTTCGAATACGTCCTAATGAGCACGACAGTGGATTTAGGAGAATTTGGGGGTCCCGGTTGACATTGTAATTGAACTTAGGGAGGAATTCATCATCACTTGGGTACTATGCATGATTGGGTAGGTGGATTTGAGACCCTAGATATTTTAATTCCTGATTTTTAGTCAATTAGCTTATTTGATTTGTTATTTGAATTGCGATCTTAATCTCTCTCTCTCAACCACTTTCCTCGCTTGACCAAACGTATCGGATTTCTCGCGAATTAGTTGAATTGGTAGCCCAATCCCTGAGTTCGACCTCGGTAAATTCTTACCGTGTTTATTTTATTACTTGCGACAACCCGGTACACTTGCCGGTGACTCAACAAGTTTTTGGCGCTGTTGCCGGGGATTGGCACAACCAATTTTCCTAATTTTTAGGGAAGTTTGATTATTTGGTTAAGTTATTTTTGTTTTTGTTTTTATTTTTATTTTTATTTTTATTTTTATTTTTTATTTTTTATTTCTCTTTACTTCTTTGATTCCACTTGGTCTTGCCGTGTTTTTGTATGCGAGGTACCCTTTCACAAGAGGACCTGCTATTTGATTCGGAAATCACCAAGACCGAGAAGCGCTTAAGGAAGGAAGTCAGAGAAAGAAAAACGCTTGAAGCGAGTGATCTTGAGAGAATGGAAGAAGAAAATCCTCCCTCCCCTCCTCCTCCTCGTTACAAGCCTCTCTTCGAGTACAGTCTACCCAACTTGGGTGATTGTGATTCTTCCATCGTGAGAGGCAACCTCAGTACAGACTCCTTCAGAGTGGAAGGATGTGTCACGGCCTACATCCGTGAGAATCAGTTTGATGGGAGTGGCAGACAAGACCCTCACAGGCACATCACCCACTTCCTTGAAGCTTGTGACTTGCAAAAGACAAGAGGTGTTTCTCAGGATGAGTTCCGCTTGCGGCTATTCCCTCTCTCTCTTAGGGATGTCGCTCGCGATTGGTTTGACAGCTTGGATAGGAACAGTATCAGAACTTGGGAGCAAATGGCACAAAAGTTCCTAACTAAGTATTTTCCCCCTCAGAAAGCGGCACAAGCAAGAGTAGCCGTTACATCTTTCAGACAGACAGAGGATGAAACTTTTAATGAAGCTTGGGAGAGGTACAATGTGCTCTTGAGAAGATGTCCTTCAGCTTTCTTTGACCCGGTCTCCAAAGTTCAACATTTCTTTAACGGGTTAAGGGGACGCTATCGGATGAATTGTGATGCCGCAGCTGGCGGTTCCTTTTCCTTTTTATCAGCTGAGGATGGATGGGACTTATTAGAAAAAATGTCGTACAATGATTACAACCGTGGTAGGGAAACCTCAAGTGGAGTCAGTTCTGCAACAATGGAAGCCATTCTAGAGCAAGTTAAATCATTGAAGATGCAAGTTGCAGCTTTGTCAGAGAACAAGAAGGTTAATGCGGTCCATGAGGAAATGCCTCCGGGTTGTGATAATTGTAATGGAAATCATGACACTCAGAGCTGTCCGTTCAACTTCTCTCGAGAACATGTGGACTCATGCCACAATTTCTATGACAGCGTGCCCCAGAACAACTATCAGAGGAACAGTCAGAATCAGAATAGGGGCTATATGAGGAGAGACCATCCGGGTTTCGCTTGGAGTGATGCTAATGGTGGTCTAGCAGGTCAACAACATCCTCAGCAGAATTGGCAACAACCTCAACAGGGTCTGAAGCCGAACATCAGAATTCAGCAGCGCAATACTCAGCAGGCTCTTCCGGGGCCTAATCAGTTGCAAATAGCAGATGGTGGAAGGCAACCTTGGGAGTTGGGTTTTGAGAAGATGAATGTGGAAATGGAAAAGATGGTAATCAACACAGGCGCAATCATTGATAAGTTGGCAACTCACACGGGGTCAACAATTCAGAATCTAGAGATGCAGATAGCTCAGCTCGCTAAGCAACTGAATGAGCGTCCCCCAGGCACTTTCCCAGGTGATACCGAGAACAACCCTAAGAACCATTGCAATGCCATAACAACTAGAAGCGGTAGGGTGTTGGGATCTAACCGGAGTGCAACCAGTTTAGAGGAAGACAAGGCCCCGGAACAACCACATGTTGAGGAAGAGCAACCTGAGAAAGAAGAGTTGGCAAGTGACAAGGCACCAGAGCAAGGGGGAAGGCTGAAGCTTATGGATGAAGAGTTCCGAAAGAAGAAGTGGGTTGAACCCCAAGACCTCCCGTCCTACATGAAGGTACCGTATCCTGAAAGATTGAAGAAGCCTCAACAGGATAAGCAGTTCAACAAATTCCTTGATGTCTTCCGCAAACTGCAGATTAACATTCCATTTGTGGAAGCCTTGGAACAGATGCCATCATATGCCCGGTTTATGAAGGAGCTTCTCACCAAGAAGCGGAGAATAGTGGATGAGGAAACGGTTGCTTTGACCGAGGAGTGTAGTGCCATTCTTCAAAGAAAACTACCTCCAAAGTTGAAGGATCCCGGTTCTTTTTTAATACCATGCACCATTGGGGGGATGACTTTAGGGAAGGCATTATGTGATCTAGGGGCAAGCATCAACTTGATGCCCCTCTCTATGATGAAGAGGTTGGGGATCAAAGAAGTCAAGGGCACTCGGATGTCACTCCAACTCGCCGATCGTTCTATAAAATATCCTTATGGAGTGGTCGAAGACTTGTTAGTGAAGGTGGACAAGCTCATATTTCCGGCGGACTTTGTAGTGCTTGATATGGATGAAGACGTCGAGATCCCTCTCATATTGGGTAGGCCCTTCTTGGCCACTGGGGGTGACTTGATAGATGTGCGACAAGGGAAGCTCACTCTAAGGGTGCAAGATGATGAGGTAGTCTTCAATGTCTTTGAAGCAATGAAGCACCCTGTTGAGAGGTCGGATGTGTATCGAGTGGATGTGGTGGAATCAATTGTCAAGGCTAAGGCAACTAGAGAAGCCCATGGTTCTTCACTAGCACAAGTGTTGGTAAAATCCCATAATTATGATAGAGAGGAAAAAGACCCTTTGGGGGATGAGGTCTATCTTGAGTGGTTGAAAGACATGGAAGCCTTACCGAGTTCCCCAAGGGATGAATGTGCAAGGGAAGAGTGCAACAACAAGGGCATGGAAGAAGAGGATAAAGCATCGAAGTTGAAAGGTGGCACAACCATAGTGGTCAATGAAAACAACCAGTTGATCCCAAAAGGGACCATCACGGAGTGGAGAGTATGTGCCGATTATAGAGGGCTTTTGGATTTAAATGAGTTGTCCGGGATCCGCAAGCAAGCGCACCACAAAAAATAGACTAAGGAAAGGCAGGACAAACACATCTTGCCTAGGGAGCTTGAGCCCGGGCAAGCGGTACTTCTTGACAACTCAAGGTTGAAACTCTTTCCGGGAAAGCTAAGATCGAGGTGGTCGGGACCATTCAAGGTCCTCCAAGTTTGTCCTCACGGAACAGTAGAGTTAGAAGGGGCCTCTGGTAACTTCAAGGTGAATGGGCAAATGATAAGGCATTACCATGGGGAATCAGTCCCAATTTGCAAGCAGTTTCTTCCTCCGGATTAACCCTTAGGGGCGACTTGAGTCAGGCTCGGGACGTTAAACAAGCGCTACTTGGGAGGCAACCCAAGCTAGGTATCCTTTATTTTTTTGTCATTTTCAATTATATATATAAAAATAATAATAATAATAAAATAATAATAATAATAATAATAATAATAATAATAATAATAATAATAATAATAATAATAATTAAAAAAAAAAGAATATTGATTCGCCACGCGAATCCACTGTGGCCGCGCGAGACAGAAGCCCTGAACCTCAGAGGCTTACTCACGTTTCTGTCTCGCGTCGCTAGGTCTACTTTAGCCTCGTGATTCTGGGCATCATCATCTATTGGAATTCCATATTCGCCTCGCGAGATCCTACTCGCCTCGCTATTCTGGAAAGTGTGAATAACAATTTTCCAGATTCGCCTCGCGAGTGGTCTCTCGCCTCGCGAATATGCACTTAAGGTTTTAATTTGCAGGAGTTCTTCCAGGATGCTATGCAACAGAAGGGAGCCGTGAGACCAATTGGATGAGGAGGCAACCATGAAAACTTGATCAGGGAGCACCCTCTCCTCTCCTCACTTTTGCTTTTGTTTTTGTTTTTGTTTTTGTTTGTCACTCTTGAATAATTTGAGAAGATCAAGAGTTTGTGTATGAATGTTGTGTCGGCAAGCTTGTTGGATCTTAATTAAATGTAGCATAGATTGATTGCATGAATTATTTTGACCATTGATGATTTCCCCCTAGGTTCTGAAAATAGAAAATTGATCCCCATATGAAAAATTGAAAACTGAACTTTGAGAATTTTATTGTGATCACTTGATTTATGATAAGTTTAGGGTGAGGGGGTGCACACACTAGGAATTGTATCTCGGTAAAACAATTTGCAAAATGTCTAGGTGAGGATTTGAGCCTCCAACTTTGTTTTTGATTGTGGGAATCACTGTTAAGTTGCACTTTCCCGGATTTGCTTGAATCCCTTCATGGTTTGCATGTTTATGTGTTGCATCAAATGATTTGGGCAATTTTCTTTGAATAACTACTTGGCCTAAAGAGAACCATCCCTAATGCATGTTCCCTAGTTAGCCCCGTTGATCCTAATTAGCCTATTGTTTCTTGATGACCCTATATTATAAGCCAAAATCTGAAAAACCATGTTAACCCAATATTAGGATTAGGAGAGCATGGAAGCGTAGCAAGAGAAGGGTTGTGAGGAACTAAGTTTGGGGTGGCTACAAGGTGGTGTGTCATTTTGGGTTGAGAAAAAGAAAAATAAAGGTTGAACCCAAGGTAGTAAAAAAAAAATTGCCAAAAGAAAAGGGGCAAAGCAGAAAAAATAGCAAGGAAAAGGCCGTAGTCACCCGAGGCAAAAAGAAAAATGGAAAAAGGAATTTGAGTGGAAGATGTGTCAAATTCTCATGCTCTTAGTTCCTAGGGACTTAAGCCTAGTATCCTTGAATATCCTACCCTCAGTCAGGCCCCATTACAACCTTTATAAGACCTTCTGATGTTGCATGCATGTTTTCGTGGGAACCATTTTTGAGATGAAAATCAAATTCATGGGAAGTGCTCTTGATATGTGAAATTGAGTGAAAAGTTGATATCCTAGACGAATTTGAGCGAATGAGTGAAATTTTACATACCCTTGTGAGGAAGGCAGTTGTTTGAAATTGGTGATCTTCCTTTTGTGTGTGACTCTGATCCTCAACTTAGATTAATGATTGCATGAATGATGAAGTTCTCAATTGTTTAAAGTAAATGAATGTGGGGATTACGTTGATGTAGGGGGGAAATCATTGGAGAAAAAACTATTTTGATTATATGAAATTTGTGCGAAATCGATTGAATCCCTTAAGCTTGCCAAGTCTTGAGTCCTTTTTGAGTTTTAGCTTGCTTGGGGACAAGCAAGGTTTAAGTTTGGGGTGTTTTGAAAAGCCTCTGGCTTATCTAGTTTTATAACTAGATGGACTGTGGTTTTTGTGCAAATTATTCGAGTTCACTCTCGTTTTCGCCCAAATTTGCCTTGTTTTGTTCCTAAGTTGGACTTTGACTCGTTCTAGGAAATTTTTGTAGTTTTTAGTCTATTTTGAATAGAATTATGCTTTTTGTTTATTTTTATTGTTTCAGGTTAGAAGTGAAGCTCCAAGAGTCAAGGAAGCACTTCGAGTCAAGGAAACAGTGGAAATTTCCATTCTGAAGATACTCGCCCCGCGAGTGGATGCTCGCCTCGCGAGCCTGAAGATCAGCAAAACAGCAACAGTCATCAATTCTGGCTCGCCACGCGAGAGGCTTCTCGCCTCGCGAGAGCCTGAAGACCCTAGAAGACAAAGACCATCACGGCCTAGCCGTGATGAAGGTCACGGCTGTGACAGATTAAGGTTTGAAGACTCGCCCCGCGAATACACTCTAGCCTCGCGAGAATCCAAATTGAAAGCGTGCCAAAACTAATGTTCGCCTCGCGAAAGCGTGTTCGCCCCGCGAGCGGCCGAGAACCAGAATCCCTATTTATAGGATGTTCCAGATCAGAATTGGGAGCTCTCTGGATAGATCCGAATCCTAGTAGTTTTTCCACTTGTTTAGAGTAGCGTTTAGGCTAGTTTCTTGTCTCTTTGGAGCTGCGTCTCCCTTTTTCTTTTTCTTATTTCCCTATGGAGGTTATGTCCGATTGTTTATCTATGAGCATGAGGAACTAATCCCCTCGTCTAGGGAATCAATGAAGCCACCCATGGCGGTATAGTGTTCATGTGATGTATGTTCTTCTCCCCTTTTTTTCAATTAATGTTTTCCAATTCTGATTTGATTGTGTTGATCATATGCATGCGTGATTAACTAGTTAAATGTGTTGAGGCTGATCGGCGATTCGTGTTTTTGAACTTGAATTGGGATCATCGATCGAATATTGTACGAGAGTGAGTAGGAGATCGGTGCAACCTTATAGGGAACAAGAATTAACAGAGTTTGATGATTAGGATTATGAGACCTAGTAAGTAATTAATCCAACCTTCGAATACGTCCTAATGAGCACGACAGTGGATTTAGGAGAATTTGGGGGTCCCTATTGACATTGTAATTGAACTTAGGGAGGAATTCATCATCACTTGGGTAATATGCATGATTGGGTAGGTGGATTTGAGACCCTAGATATTTTAATTCCTGATTTTTAGTCAATTAGCTTATTTGATTTGTTATTTGAATTGCGATCTTAATCTCTCTCTCTCAACCACTTTCCTTGCTTGACCAAACGTATCGGATTTCTCGCGAATTAGTTGAATTGGTAGCCCAATCCCTGAGTTCGACCTCGGTAAATTCTTACCGTGTTTATTTTATTACTTGCGACGACCCGGTACACTTGCCGGTGACTCAACAGTATCATATGCCTTAAT
The DNA here is from genome assembly GCA_030762895.1 of Sophora flavescens. Classification (NCBI taxonomy): domain Eukaryota; kingdom Viridiplantae; phylum Streptophyta; class Magnoliopsida; order Fabales; family Fabaceae; genus Sophora; species Sophora flavescens. The sequence continues at coordinate 36,442 of JAUPTC010000482.1, forward strand.
GGGGCTTAAGATGAGTAAGTTAGGCCTATTTAATTTAAGGAACATCGTGGACTGCATACCGATCCACGCCAGAAAACTCGGGAGCCAATTTGTCATTGATTTTGGCCTAATTTGACAATTCTTGTGAAACCTGAAATTGTAGGTCTCTTCCTTATCTTTCTAGGGACAGCAAGATCATCAAAATCCGATATCTGTAGCTCTAGTTATGCTCTGCGGAAGGCAACAAGGTCAGGATGAGTGAAAAATCTGAAAATTAACAATGTTTAACAATTAAGCCCAATAATGTAAAAGCTAAAACAATGATTGTAAAAGTTGTCTAATTTTCGTCTCTCTCTGGCCTGTACGGATGTAAACTGATGTTTATGATTATTAATCATGACCTAACTCTAGACCAAATTAAGGGCTTCTGAATAAGCTTCCTAACAAGGTATCATATGCCTTAATTGGGATTAAGGTGAGTAAGCTATGCCAATTTAAGTGAAGGAACATCATGGACTGTGCACTGATCAGCGCCAGAGAACTCGGGACCCAATTTAGCCTTTATTTTGGCCTAATTTGACAATTCTTCAAAACTTGAAATTGTAGGTCTGTTCCTTATCGTTCTAGGGACAGTAAGATCACCAAAATCCGATATCTGTAGCTCTAGTTATGCTATACGCAAGGCAACAAGTTCAGGATGAGTGAAAAATCCCAAAATTAACAATGTTTAGCAATTAAGCCCAATAATGTAAAAACAAAAACAAGGATTGTAAAAGTTGTATAATTTTCGTCTCTCTCTGGCTTGTGCGGCCGTAAATTGCTGTTTATTCTCATTAATCCTAACCTAACCCTACACCAAATTAAGGGCCTCAGAATAAGTTTTCCAATAAGGTATCATATGCCTTAATTGAGCTTAGGATGAGTAAGTTAGGCCCATTTAATTGAAGGAACATCGTGGACTGCATACTGATCCACGCCAGAAAAGTCGGGAGCCAATTTGTCATTGATTTTGGCCTAATTTGACAATTCTTGTGAAACCTGAAATTGTAGGTCTCTTCCTTATCTTTCTAGGGACAGCAAGATCATCAAAATCCGATATCTGTAGCTCTAGTAATGCTCTGCGGAAGGCAACAAGGTCAGGATGAGTGAAAAATCCGAAAAGTAACAATGTTTAGCAATTAAGCCTAATAATGTAAAAGCTAAAACAATGATTGTAAAAGTTGTCTAATTTCTGACTCTCTCTAGCTTGTGCGCCTGTAAACAGCTATTTATGCTTATTAATCCTGACCTAAGTCTAGACCAAATTATGTGCCTCTGAATAGGCTTTCCAACAAGGTATCATATGCCTTAATTGGGCTTAAGATGAGTAAGTTAGGCCCATTTAAGTGAAGGAACATCATGGACCACACACTGATCCGCGTCAGAGAACTCAGCACCCAATTTAGCCTTGATTTTGGCCTAATTTGACAATTCTTGTGAAACCTGAAACTCACTACAAAAAAAGGTTATTTAGCGATCGAAAATAGCGACCGAATTTGTTGGTTGCTGTTTGCGATCGAAATGGCGACCTATTGCAGGATCTAAATCAAACACTGATTAGAGTTGATATTGCGACCGAAATAGAGCGTAACAGAGTTATCAGTCTCTATTTCGGTCGCAAAATAAAGGAAAGTAAAAGTCATAAATTTATGACTTTTTAGCGACCGAAATGGCGACCGAGTTAAATGCAACGGTTAAAATTAAGTTATCTTTTGCGACCGATATTAAATCAGTCGCTAAACGACGCGTAAAAAATTAAAATAGAGCGTTTTAGCGACCGATTTAGCGACCGAATTATTCGGTCGCTAAAATTATGAATTCAAATTTCAAATTAACCATTTTAGCGACCGATTTAGCGACCGAATAATTCGGTCGCTAAAACTAAAATCCCTAAATCGCGATTTCCTTCCTCTCTTCCCCCATTTCTCTCTTCCTCTCTTCACACGCAGCGCCGCAGAAGCCCCTCGTCGGCCACCACCTCCTCCACACGGTAAGCATACATATCTCTCTCCCTCTCCTTCTCTCTCTCACTCGTGTCTCTCTCTACCTTTCCTTCTCTCACTCGCGTCTCTCTCTCCCTCTCCTTCTCTCATTCTCTCTGTCACTCGCGTCTCTCTCTCCCTCTTCTTCTCTCCTTCTCTGTCTCACTCGTGTCTCTCTCCCCCTATCCTTCTCTCCTTCTCTCTGTCACTCGCGTCTCTCTCTCCCTCTCCTTCTCTCCTTCTCTGTCTCACACGCGTCTCTCTCTCCGTCTGTCTCTCTCTCTCCCACCGCTCTCGTGCCCTCCCATCCGCCACCGCTAAGTAATGTGCCCAGTTCGTGCTCATGCCGTTGCGTTCGTCCCCATCGCCCTACAACTATCATCCCACTCCCTGTTGATTCTTTCTTTCTTTTTTTCTGGTTTTATTGTCCTATGAATTCTAGTTCTATGTGAATCAACTTGTTAGATTGAACATAATCTATTTGGGAAAATGCTTGAATCAATTGCTCAACGTGTTATTGAATTTTATTTGTTGTATGAGATGTAAATTGGTTTTGAACTCCAGCATGTTGATTTTAGATTTTTGTATGATAAAAATGGTTGAACTCTTGTTAATGGGTATAAGCATGCAAGTATCTTTGAACTTTTGGTTATATGTGGTTTCAAGATATGTAACAATTGAATAATATTGGTTGAGTTTGAGTTTGCATTGAAATATCATATAGTGTGATTGCTTTGTGTGAAATGCAGAAATTAAAATGAATTGGATTCAGTTGGGTATCTAATGGTGTTGTTGTTTCTCCAGCTTTTGAAGCGTATGATCAAGGTTTGTTATGTTTGTCAAGATAATATTTGTGCTTTAGGGAACATCTTTTTTTGGAATTATATCATGAATATTATTTTCTTATTCGCAGGGTATGATGTATTTCTGGGTAATTTTTGTGGTTTGGTTTCTAGCGAACATGTCAACAAGAACATCTCTTCACGTGAGTAAGTCCACAAAGCATATCTCTTAGACTTTGTGTGGAAACTTTTAGAAAGAATGAAATGTAAAGAAAAGGGAAGAAATGAATCCTACCCATTTCTTTTAGACTTTGTATGATATGCTTTCTCTTTCTCTTATTGATAAGACAACTTGATAGAAAATGATTATAGCCTACAAGGTTGTTGAAGATTTTGAAGATTGTGAATTTGTGGATAAATTTTATATCCAATTTTCCATTCAATCATCTGTGTTTCATTATATTCTTGTAGAAGGGAGGCATTATATTTTTGTCTCATTATATTCTTATGCAGAGTTGGGAAGACAGTTACTTTTTAAGGGACAATGGAGGCGATGAACTCCACAAAGGTCTAAAAGTTGGATTCAAACGGTTCCCTTGGTGAACTCCACAAAGATCCCCATAATTTGGTGTTTTGCTGGATGCTTGGAAGTCTTTTGCAGATATGGATTAAATGGCAAGTGCATTATTGTTAACAGTTGGACAGTGTAATTCTGCATTGCTGGTCATGTTAAGGATTTTAGGATAAAATACTGCTTTGCAGGTGTTGGAAGTCGTGGTTGGTCAGATGAGGTTGATGGTTACTGGGCTTTGGGAGGTCAAATGTTTTCCTGCAACATTGAAGTTTAAATCAAATTCTTTCTCTACATGGAGCTAGGTGTTGTGCGGTGGATAGGTTTTAGATATTAGGTGATGAGGAATTCTTTTTGGTCGATGATTAGTTAGTATATCAACCATTATTGTCTTCTTCGACTTTGGTTGAATATCTACCTTATCCCTCTTGTATTTGGTTCTTTTGTTTATGAGTTTAGAGTACCCATTATACTCTTTCAATACACTTTAGCTTATAAAAAAAAATTATATTTGGTTTGTTATATGTTTTTTAAAGAAATCGGTCACTAAATTGGTCCCTAGAACAAGTTTTTGGGACACATTTAGTGACTGATTTTTTTTTTATTTGGTGGCCAATTTAGCGACCGAATTAGCGACCGAATTTTCGGTCGCTAAATTTGGTCACATAACTGCTTTTAGGAGACCAATTTAGCGACCAGTTTTTATAAATTAGCAACCGAATTATTCGGTCGCTAATAGTGACCGATTACAAATTCGGTCGCTAAATGATTTAGCGACCAGGGTTTTAGCAACCGTCATTATTCGGTCGCTAATTCGGTCGTTAGCTGTTGAGTCACCGGCAAATGTACCAGGTCGTCGCAAGTAATAAAATAAACACTGTAAGAATTTACCGAGGTCGAACACAAGGATTGGGCTACCAATTTAACTAATTCGCGAGAAATTCAATAAGTTGGTTAAGTGACAGTAAATGGTTGAGAGAGAGAATAAGATCGCAATTCAATCAACTAATCAAGTAAAATAATTAACTAAAAATCTGGAATTAAAATGTCCAAGGTCACAAATCCACCTACCCAATCATGCATACCCAAGTGATGATGAATTCCTCCCTAAGTTCAATTACAATGTCAACCGGGACCCCCAAATTCTCCTATATCCAATTGTCGTGCTCAATAGGACGTATTCGATGATTGGATTAATTACTTACTAGGTCTCATAATCCTAATCATCAAACTCTATTAATTCTTGTTCCCTATAAGGTTGCACTAATCTCCTACTCACTCTCGTGCAATATTCAATTAGTGATCCCAATTCAAGTTCTAAACGCGAATTGCCGACTAAGACTCATCAACGTTAACAAGTCAATCACGCATGCATATGATCAACACAATAAAATCAGAATTGGAAAACATTAATTGAGAGAAGGGAGAAAAACATACATCACATCAAATCCTACACCGTCATGGGTGGCTTCATTGATCCCCTAGACGAGGGGATTAGTTCCTCATGCCCGTGACGACACACAAACAATCCGACATAATCACCATAGTGAAATAAGAAAATAAAAAGGGAGACGCAGCTCCAGAGTAACAAGAAATCGTCCTAAAACTGATCTAAACAAGTGGAAAAACTAGGATTCGCGGATCCCCTTCTTCTGATCTGAAACAGCAATATATAGAGTTCTGATTCTGCGCTCGCTCGCGAGGCGAACAGCCTCTCGCGAGGCGAACATTAAAATTGGCGCGCATTCAACTTGGAATCTCGCGAGGCGAGCATCCTCTCGCGGGGCGAATTTCAGTTTTGGCTCCATCCTGAGTTTGAATGATCGCGAGGCGAGACCGAAAGGATGACTTCTCTGGCACAGTCAGGCCTTCAGGTTCGTGAGGCGAGCTGGTGGATCGCGAGGCGATACCGAAAGGATGACTTCTCTGGCACAGTCAGGCCTTCAGGTTCGCGAGGCGAGCTGGCGACTCGTGAGGTGAGACAGAATTGATGATTGTTGCTGCTCATCTGGTCTTCAGGCTCGCGAGGCGAGAATACTTTAGCGAGGTGAGTATCTCCAGAATGGAAATTTCCACTGTTTCTTGACTTTCCTTGACATCTCGGAGCTTCACTTCTAACCTGAAACAATAAAAAGAAACAAAAAGCGTAATTCTATTCAAAATAGACTAAAAACTACTAAAAATGCCTAGAACGAGTCAAAGTCTACTTAGGAACAAAACAAGGCAAATTTGGGCGAAAACGAGATTCAACTCTAATAATTTGCACCAAAAACCACAGTCTATCTAGTTATAAAACTAGATAAGCCAGAGGCTTATCATTAACCTATTTAGTGATCGAATTTTGATTGATAGCGACCGATTTCTTCGGTCGCTAAACACCCTTTTTTTGTAGTGACTGTAGGTCCCTTCCTTATCTTTCTAGGGACAACAAGATCACCAAAATCCGATATCTGTAGCTTTAGTTATGCTCTTCGCAAGGAAACAAGTTCAGGTTGAATGAAAATCTGAAAATTAACAATGTTTAGCAATTAAGCCCAATTAACCCTAATAATGTAAAAGCAAAAACAATGATTGTAAAAGTTGTCTAATTTCTGTCTCTCTCTGGCTTGTGCGACTGTAAATTGTTATTTATGCTTATTAATCATGACCTAACCCTGGACCAAACTAAGGGCCTCTGAATAAGCTTTAGAACAAGATATCATATGCCTTAATTGGGCTTAAGATGAGTAAGTTAGGCCCATTGAAGTGAAACAACATCATGGACTGCACCCTGATCCGCGCCAGAGAACCCGGGACCCAAATAAGCCTTGATTTTGACCTAATTTGACAATTCTTGTGAAACCTGAAATTGTGGGTCTCTTCCTTGTCTTTCTAGGGACAACAAGATCACCAAAATCCGATATCTGTAGCTCAAGCTATGCTCTGCGCAAGGCAACAGGATCAGGATGTGTGAAAATTTTGAAAATTTACAATGTTTAGAAATTAAGTCCAATAATGTAAAAGCAAATACAATGATTGTAAAATTTGTCTAATTTCCGTCTCTCTCTTGCTTGTGCTGCAGTAAACTGCTATTTATGCTTACTAATCCGGACCTAAATCTAGACCAAATTAAGGGTCTCAAAATAAGCTTTCCAACAAGGTATCATATGCCTTAATTGGGCTTAAGATGAGTAAGTTAGGCCCATTTAAGTGAAGGAACATCATGTACTGCGTACTGATACGGGCCAGAGAACTCGGGACCCAATTTAGCCTTGATTTTGGCCTAATTTGATAATTCTTACGAAATCTGAAATTGTAAGTATCTTCCTTATCTTTCTAGGGACAAGAAGATCACCACAATCTGATATATGTAGCTATAGTTATGCTCAGCGCAAGGTAACAAGGTCAGGATGAGTGAAAATTCCGAAAATTAACAATGTTTAGCAATTAAGCCCAATAATGTAAAAGCAAAAACAATGATTGTAAAAGTTGTCTAATTTCTGTCTCTCTCTGGCTTGTGCGGCTGTAAACTGCTATTTATGCTTATTAATCATGACCTAACCCTAGACCAAATTAAGGGCCTCTGAATTAGCTTTCCAATTAGGTATCATATGCCTTAATTGGGCTTAAGATGAGTAAGCTAGGCCCATTTAAGTGAAGGAACATCATGGACTGCGTACGGATTCCCGCCAGAGAACTCGGGACCCAAATTAGCCTTGATTTTGGCCTAATTTGACAATTCTTTGTAGACCAGAAATTGTAGGTCTCTTCCTTATCTTTCTAGGGACAGCAAGATCACCAAAATCCAATCTCTGTTGCTCTAGTTATGCTCTCCAGAAGGCAACAAGGTCAGGATGAGTGAAAAATCCTAAAATTAACAATGTTTTGCAATTAAGCCCAATAATGTAAAAGAAACAACAATGATTGTAAAAGTTGTCTAATTTTCATCTCTCTCTAGCTTGTGCGGCTGTAAACTGCTATTTATGTTTATTTATCCTGACCTAGCCCTAGAACAAATTAAGGGCTTTTGAATAAGCTTTCCAACAAGGTATCATATGCCTCAATTGGGCTTAAGTTGAGTAAGTTAGGCCCATTCAAGTGAAGGAACATCATGGACTGCACACTGATTCGCGCCAGAGAACCCGTGACCCTATTTTACCTTTATTTTGGCATAATTTGACAATTCTTGTGAAACCTGAAATTGTAGGTCTCTTCCTTAACTTTCTAGGGACAACAAGATCACCAAAATCCTATATTGTGGCTCTAGTTATGCTCTGCGCAAGGCAACAAGGTCAGGATGAGTGAAAAATCCGAAAAATAACAACGTTTAGCAATTAAGCCCAATAAGGTAAAACCAGAAAAAAAAAAATGATTGTAAATGTTGTCTAATTTCCGTATCTCTCATCTTTGTGCGGCTGTAAACTGCTATTCTGCTTATTAATCCTGAACTAACCCTAGACCAAATTAAGGGCCTCTGAATAAGCTTTCCAACAAGGTATCATATGCCTGAATTGGGCTTAAGATGAGTAACTTAGGCCGATTTAAGTGAAGGAACATCATGGGCTGCACACTGATCTCGCGCCGAGAGAACTCGGGACCCAATTTAGCCTTGATTTTGGCCTAATTTGACAATTCTTGTGACACCTGAAATTGTAGGTCTCTTCCGTATCTTTCTATGGACAAGCAAGATCACCACAATCTGATATATGTAGCTATAGTTATGCTCAGCGCAAGGCAACAAGGTCAGGATGAGTGAAAATTCCGAAAATTAACAATGTTTAGCAATTAAGCCCAATAATGTAAAAGCAAAAACAATGATTGTAAAAGTTGTCTAATTTCCGTCTCTCTCTGGCTTGTGCGGATGTAAACTGTTATTTATGTTTATTTATCCTGACCTAGCCCTAGAACAAATTAAGGGCCTCTGAATAAGCTTTCCAACAAGGTATCATATGCCTTAATTGGGCTTAATATGAGTAAGCTAGGCCCATTTAAGTGAAGGAACATCATGGACTGCGTACGGATTCCCGCCATAGAACTCAGGACCCAATTTAGCCTTGATTTTGGCCTAATTTGACAATTCTTGTTAGACCAGAAATTGTAGGTCTCTTCCTTATCTTTCTAGGGACATCAAGATCACCAAAATCCGATATATGTAGCTCTAGTTATGCTCTGTGCAAGGCAACAATGTCAGGATGAGTGAAAAATCCGAAAATTAACAATGTTCAACAATTAAGCCCAATAATGTAAAATCTAAAACAATGATTGTATAAGTTGTCTAATTTTCGTCTCTCTCTGGCATGTGCGACTGTAAATTGCTATTTGTGCTTATTAATCGTTACCTAACCCTAGACCAAATTAAGGGCTTCTGAATAAGCTTTCAACGAGGTATCATATGCCTCAATTGGGCTTAAGATGAGTAAGTTAGGCCCATTTAAGTGAAGGAACATCATGGACTGCACACTGATTTGCGCCAGAGAACCCGACACCCAATTTTACCTTTATTTTGGCCTAATTTGACTATTCTTGTAACATGAAATTGTAGGTCTCTTCCTTATTTTTCTAGGGACAGCAAGATCACCAAATTCCGATATCTGTAGCTCTAGTTATGCTCTGTGCAAGGCAACAATGTCTGGATGAGTGAAAAATCCGAAAATTAACAATGTTCAGCAATTAAGCCCGATAATGTAGAAGCAAAAACAATGATTGTAAAAGTTGTCTAATTTTCGACTCTCTCTGGCTTCTGCGGCTGTAATCTTCTATTTATGCTTATTAATCCTGACCTAACACTAGACCAAATTAAGGGCCTCTGAATAAGCTTTCCAAGCAAGGTATCATATGCCTTAATTGGGCTTAAGATGAGTTGGTTTGGCCCATTTAAGTGAAGGAACATCATGGACTGCACACTGATTCGCGCCAGGGAACACGGGACCCAATTTTACCTTGATTTTGGCCTAATTTGACAATTCTTGTGAAACATGAAATTGTAGGTCTCTTCCTTATCTTTCTAGGGACAGCAAGATCGCCAAAATCCGATATCTGTAGCTCTAGTTATGCTCTGTGCAAGGCAACAATGTCAGGATGAGTGAAAAATCCGAAAATTAACAATGTTCAGCAATTAAGCCCAATAATGTAAAATCTAAAACAATGATTGTAAAAGTTGTCTAATTTTCGTCTCTCTCTGGCATGTACGGCTGTAAACTGCTATTTATGCTTATTAATCGTTACCTAACCCTAGACCAAATTAAGGGCTTCTGAATAAGATTTCCAACAAGGTATCATATGCCTCAATTGGGCTTAAGATGAGATAGTTAGGCCCATTTAAGTGAAGGAACATCATGGACTGCACACTGATTCGCGCCAGAGAATCCCGGACCCGGGACCCTATTTTACCTTTATTTTGGCATAATTTAACAATTCTTGTGAAACCTGAAATTGTAGGTCTCTTCCTTATCTTTCTAGGGACAACAAGATCACCAAAATCCGATATTGTAGCTCTAGTTATGCTCTGCGCAAGGCAACAAGGTCAGGATGAGTGAAAAATCCGAAAAATAACAACGTTTAGCAATTAAGCCCAATAATGTAAAACCAGAAAAAAAAAATGATTGTAAAAGTTGTCTAATTTCCGTATCTCTCATCCTTGTGCGGCTGTAAACTGCTATTTATGCTTATTAATCCTGACCTAACCCTAGACCAAATTAAGGGCCTCTGAATAAGCTTTCCAACAAGGTATCATATGCCTGAATTGGGCTTAAGATAAGTAAGTTAGGCCGATTTAAGCGAAGGAACATCATGGGCTGCACACTGATCTGCGCCAGAGAACTCGGGACCCAATTTAGCCTTGATTTTGGCCTAATTTGACAATTCTTGGAAACCTGAAATTGTAGGTCTCTTCCGTATCTTTCTAGGGACAGCAAGATCACCACAATCTGATATATGTAGCTATAGTTATGCTCAGCGCAAGGCAACAAGGTCAGGATGAGTGAAAATTCCGAAAATTAACAATGTTTAGCAATTAAGCCCAATAATGTAAAAGCAAAAACAATGATTGTAAAAGTTGTCTAATTTCCGTCTCTCTCTGGCTTGTGCGGCTGTAAACTGCTATTTATGCTTATTAATCATGACCTAACCCTGGACCAAATTAAGGGCCTCTGAATTAGCTTTCCAATTAGGTATCATATGCCTTAATTGGGCTTAAGATGAGTAAGCTAGGCCCATTTAAGTGAAGGAACATCATGGACTGCGTACGGATTCCCGCCAGAGGACTCGGGACCCAATTTAGCCTTGATTTTAGCCTAATTTGACAATTCTTGTGAGACCAGAAATTGTAGGTCTCTTCCTTATCTTTCTAGGGACAGCAAGATCACCAAAATCCGATCTCTGTTTCTCTAGTTATGCTCTCCAGAGGGCAACAAGGTCAGGATGAGTGAAAAATCCTAAAATCAACAATGTTTTGCAATTAAGCCCAATAATGTATAAGAAACAACAATGATTGTAAAAGTTGTCTAATTTTCATCTCTCTCTGGCTTGTGCGGCTGTAAACTGCTATTTATGTTTATTTATCCTGACCTAGCCCTAGAACAAATTAAGGGCTTCTAAATAAGCTTTCCAACAAGGTATCATAAGCCTCAATTGGGCTTAAGATGAGTAAGTTAGGCCCATTTAAGTGAAGGAACATCATGGACTGAACACTGATTCGCGCCAGAGAACCCGGGACCCTATTTTACCTTTGTTTTTGCATAATTTGACAATTCTTGTGAAACCAGAAATTGTAGGTCTCTTCCTTAACTTTCTAGGGACAACAAGATCACCAAAATCCGATATTGTAGCTCTAGTTATGCTCTGCGCAAGGCAACAAGGTCAGGATGAGTGAAAAATCCGAAAAATAACAACGTTTAGCAATTAAGCCCAATAAGGTAAAACTAGAAAAAAATGATTGTAAAAGTTGTCTAATTTCCGTATCTCTCATCCTTGTGCGGCTGTAAACTACTGTTGATGCTTATTAATCCTGACCTAACCCTAGACCAAATTAAGGGCCTCTGAATAAGCTTTCCAACAAGGTATCATATGCTTGAATTGGGCTTAAGATGAGTAAGTTAGGCCGATTTAAGTGAAGGAACATCATGGGCTGCACACTGATCTGTGCCAGAGAACTCGGGACCCAATTTAGCCTTGATTTTGGCCTAATTTGACAATTCTTTTGAAACCTGAAATTGTAGGGGTCTTCCGT
>JAUPTC010000483.1:0-48000 GCA_030762895.1 Sophora flavescens
GTTTAGGGTTTCAAATAGGGTTTTGAATTTAAAGTAGGGTTTGGTGTCAAAATTAGGGTTTAGGGTTTGAAATAGGGTTTTGAGTTTAAAATAGGGTTAGAATTAGGGTAATGGGTAAAATTAGGGTTTCGGGTCAAAATTAGGGTACTGGGTCAAATTGAGGGTTTCGGGTCAAAATTAGGGTTTAGGGATTGAAATAGGGTTGAGTTTAAAATAGGGTTAGAATTAGGGTTTTGGGTAAAATTAGGGTTTCGAGTCGAAATTAGGGTTTTGAGTTTAAAATAGGGTTTTGGGTCAAAATAGGGTTAGAGTTAGTGTTTTGGGTTGAAATTAGGGTTTAAGGTCAAAATTAGGGTTAGAAATATGGTTTTGGGTAAACTTTAGGATTTAGGTTCAAAATTAGGGTTTAGATTTTGAAATTGGGTTTTGGGTAAAAATTTGGGTTTATGGTCAAAATTACGGTTTAGGGTTTGAAATAGGGTTTTTAGTTTATAATATGGTTTATGGTAAAATTACGGTTTCGGGTTAAAATTAGGGTTTTGATTTAAAATTAGGGTTTGGGGTTAAAATTAGGGTTTTGATTTAAAAATTGGGGTTTGGGTCAAAAATAATGTTAGAATTAGGGTTTTAGATAAAAAAATAGGGTTTATGGTCAAAATTAGGTTTTATGGTTTGAAATAGGGTTTTGAGTTTAAAATAGGGTTTTGGGTCAAAAATAGGGTTAGACTTAGGGTTCTGGGTCAAATTGAGGTTTTCGGGTGAAAGTTAGGGTTCTTGGTCAAATTGAGGTTTTCGGGCCAAAATTAGGGTTTAGGGTTTGAAATAGGGTTTTGATTTTAAAATAGGGTTTTGGCTCAAAAATAGGGTTAGAATTAGGGTTCTGGGTAAGAATAGGCTTTCGGATTAAAATTAGGGTTTAGGGTCAAAACTAGGGTTTCGGGTCAAAATTAGGGTTTGGGGTTAAAAATAGGGTTAGAATTAGGGTTTTGGGTAAAAATTACGGTTTTGGGTTAAAATTAGGGTTTTGGGCCAAAATTAGGGTTTTGGGTCAAAATTAGGGTTTTGGGTTTAAAATAGGGTTTTGGGTCAAAATAAGGGTTTAGGTTTTGAAATAGGGTTTTGAGTTTTAAATAGGGTTTTGGGTCAAAAATCGGGTTAGAATTAGGGTTTCGGGTCAAAATTAGGGTTTCGGGTCGAAATTAGGGTTTTTAGTTTAAAATAGGGTTTTGGGTCAAAATAGGGTTAGAGTTAGTGTTTTGGGTCGAAATTAGGGTTTAAGGTCAAAATTAGGGTTAGAAATATGGTTTTTAGGGTATACTTTAGGATTTAGGTTCAAAATTAGGGTTTAGATTTTGAAATTGGGTTTTGGGTAAAAATTTGGGTTTATGGTCAAAATTACGGTTTAGGGTTTGAAATAGGGTTTTTAGTTTATAATATGGTTTATGGTAAAATTACGGTTTCGGGTTAAAATTAGGGTTTTGATTTAAAATTAGGGTTTTGGGTTAAAATTAGGGTTTTGATTTAAAAATTGGGGTTTGGGTCAAAAATAATGTTAGAATTAGGGTTTTAGATAAAAAATAGGGTTTAGGGTCAAAATTAGGTTTTATGGTTTGAAATAGGGTTGAGTTTAAAATAGGGTTTTGGGTCAAAAATAGGGTTAGACTTAGGGTTCTGGGTCAAATTGAGGTTTTCGGGTCAAAGTTAGGGTTCTTGGTCAAATTGAGGTTTTCGGGTCAAAATTAGGGTTTAGGGTTTGAAATAGGGTTTTGATTTTAAAATAGGGTTTTGGGTCAAAAATAGGGTTAGAATTAGGGTTTTGGGTAAAAATAGGCTTTCGGATTAAAATTAGGGTTTAGGGTCAAAACTAGGGTTTCGGGTGAAAATTAGGGTTTCGGGTTAAAAATTGGGTTAGAATTAGGGTTTTGGGTAAAAATTACGGTTTTGGGTTAAAATTAGGGTTTTGGGCCAAAATTATGGTTTTGGGTCAAAATTAGGGTTTTGGGTTTAAAATAGGGTTTTGGGTCAAAATAAGGGTTTAGGGTTTGAAATAGGGTTTTGAGTTTTAAATAGGGTTTTGGGTCAAAAATCGGGTTAGAATTAGGGTTTTGGGTAAAATTAGGGTTTCAGGTCAAAATTAGGGTTTTGGGGCAAAATTAGGGTTTTCGGTCAAAATTAGGGTTTTGATTTAATAATTGGGTTTAGGGTCAAAAATAGGGTTAGAATTTGGGTTTTGGGTAAAATTAGGGTTTTGGGTCAAAAATAGGGTTTTGAGTTTAAAATAGGGTTTTGGGTCCAAAATAGGGTTAGAATTACGGTTTTAGGTAAAAATTAGGGTTTAGGGTCAAAATTAGGGTTTAGGGTTTGAAATAGGGTTTTGAATTTAAAATAGGGTTTGGGGTCAAAAATAAGGTTAGAATTAGGGTTTTGGGTAAAATTAGGGTTTTGGGTCAAAATTAGGGTTTAGGGTTCTGGGTCAAATTTAGGATTTTGGGTCAAAATTAGGGTTTAGGGTTTGAAATAGGGTTTTGGGTAAAATTAGGGTTTCGGGTCAAAATTAGGGTTCTGGGTCAAATTGAGGGTTTCAGGTCAAAATTAAGGTTTAGGGATTGAAATAGGGTTTTGAGTTTAAAATAGGGTTAGAATTAGGGTTTTGGGTAAAATTAGGGTTTCGTGTCAAAATTAGGGTTTTAGGTCGAAATTAGGGTTTTGAGTTTAAAATAGGGTTTTGGGTCAAAAATAGGGTTAGATAAGGGTTTCGGGTCAAAAATAGGGTTTTGGGTCAAAATTAGGGTTTAGGGTCAAAGCTAGGGTTAGAAATATGGTTTTGGGTAAAAATTAGGGTTTATGGTCAAAATTATGGTTTAGGGTTTGAAATAGGATTTTGAGTTTAAAATAGGGTTTTGGGTAAAATTACCGTTTCGGGTTAAAATAGGGTTAGAATTAGGGTTTTGGGTAAAATTAGGGTTTTGGGTCGAAATTAGGGTTTTGAGTTTAGAATAGGGTTTTGGGTCAAAATAGGGTTAGAATTAGGGTTTTGGGTCAAAAATAGGGTTTTGGGTCAAAACTAGGGTTAGAAATATGGTTTTGGGTAAAAATTAGGGTTTATGGTCAAAATTACGGTTTAGGGTTTGAAATAGGATTTTGAGTTTAAAATAGGGTTTTGGGTAAAATTACCGTTTCGGGTTAAAATAGGGTTAGAATTAGGGTTTTGGGTAAAATTAGGGTTTTGGGTCGAAATTAGGGTTTTGAGTTTAGAATAGGGTTTTGGGTCAAAAATAGGGTTAGAATTAGGGTTTTGGGTCAAAAATAGGGTTTTGGGTAAAATTACGGTTAGAAATATGGTTTTGGGTAAACTTTAGGATTTAGGGTCAAAATTAGGGTTTAGATTTTGAAATAGGGTTTTGGGTAAAAATTAGGGTTTATGGTCAAAATTACGGTTTAGGGTTTGAAATAAGGTTTTGAGTTTAAAATAGGGTTTTGGGTAAAATTACGGTTTCGGGTTAAAATTAGGGTTTTGATTTAAAATTAGGGTTTTGGGTTAAAATTAGGGTTTTGATTTAAAAATTGGGGTTTGGGTCAAAAATAAGGTTAGAATTAGGGTTTTAGATAAAAATTAGGGTTTAGGGTCAAAATTAGGGTTTAGGGTTTGAAATAGGGTTTGAGTTTAAAATAGGGTTTTGGGTCAAAAATAGGGTTAGACTTAGGGTTCTGGGTCAAATTGAGGTTTCGGATCAAAATTAGGGTTCTGGGTAAAATTGAGGTTTTCGGGTCAAAATTAGGGTTTAGGGTTTGAAATAGGGTTTTGAGTTTAAAATAGGGTTTTGGGTCAAAAATAGGGTTAGAATTAGGGTTTTGGGTAAAAATAGGCTTTCGGATTAAAATTAGGGTTTAGGGTCAAAACTAGGGTTTCGGGTCAAAATTAGGGTTTCGGGTCAAAAATAGGGTTAGAATTAGGGTTTTGGGTAAAATTAGGGTTTCGGATCAAAATTAGGGTTCTGGGTCAAATTGAGGGTTTCAGGTCAAAATTAAGGTTTAGGGATTGAAATAGGGTTTTGAGTTTAAAATAGGGTTTTGGGTCAAAAATAGGGTTAGAATTAGGGTTTTGGGTAAAATTAGGGTTTCGGGTCAAAATTAGGGTTTTGGGTCGAAATTAGGGTTTTGAGTTTAAAATAGGGTTTTGGGTCAAAAATAGGGTTAGATAAGGGTTTCGGGTCAAAAATAGGGTTTTGGGTCAATATTAGGGTTTAGGGTCAAAACTAGGGTTAAAAATATGTTTTTGGGTAAAAATTAGGGTTTATGGTCAAAATTACGGTTTAGGGTTTGAAATAGGATTTTGAGTTTAAAATAGGGTTTTGGGTAAAATTACCGTTTCGGGTTAAAATAGGGTTAGAATTAGGGTTTTGGGTAAAATTAGGGTTTTGGGTCAAAATTAGGGTTTTGAGTTTAAAATAGGGTTTTTGGTCAAAATAGGGTTAGAGTTAGTGTTTTGGGTCGAAATTAGGGTTTAAGGTCAAAATTAGGGTTAGAAATATGGTTTTTAGGGTAAACTTTAGGATTTAGGTTCAAAATTATGGTTTAGATTTTGAAATTGGGTTTTGGGTAAAAATTAGGGTTTATGGTCAAAATTACGGTTTAGGGTTTAAAATAGGGTTTTTAGTTTATAATATGGTTTGTGGTAAAATTACGGTTTCGGGTTAAAATTAGGGTTTTGATTTAAAATTAGGGTTTTGGGTTAAAATTAGGGTTTTGATTTAAAAATTGGGGTTTGGGTCAAAAATAAGGTTAGAATTAGGGTTTTAGATAAAAATTAGGGTTTAGGGTCAAAATTAGGGTTTAGGGTTTGAAATAGGGTTTGAGTTTAAAATAGGGTTTTGGGTCAAAAATAGGGTTACACTTAGGGTTCTGGGTCAAATTGAGGTATTCGGGTCAAAGTTAGGGTTCTGGGTCAAATTGAGGTTTTCGGGTCAAAATTAGGGTTTAGGGTTTGAAATAGGGTTTTGAGTTTAAAATAGGGTTTTGGGTCAAAAATAGGGTTAGAATTAGGGTTTTGGGTAAAAATAGGCTTTCGGATTAAAATTAGGGTTTAGGGTCAAAACTAGGGTTTCGGGTCAAAAATAGGGTTAGAATTAGGGTTTTGGGTAAAAATTACGGTTTTGGGCCAAAATTAGGGTTTTGGGTCAAAATTAGGGTTTTGGGTTTAAAATAGGGTTTGGGTCAAAATAAGGGTTTAGGGTTTGAAATAGGGTTTTGAGTTTTAAATAGGGTTTTGGGTCAAAAATCGGGTTAGAATTAGGGTTTTGGGTAAAATTAGGGTTTCGGGTCAAAATTAGGGTTCTGGGTAAAATTTAGGATTTTGGGTCAAAATTAGGGTTTAGGGTTTGAAATAGGGTTTTGAGTTTATAATAGTGTTTTGGTTAAAATTTGGGTTTCGGGTCAAAATTAGGGTTCTGGGTCAAATTGAGGGTTTCGGGTCAAAATTAGGGTTTAGGGTTTGAAATATGGTTTTGAGTTTAAAATAGGGTTTTGGATCAAAAATAGGGTTAGAATTAGGGTTTAGGGTTTCAAATAGGGTTTTGAATTTAAAGTAGGGTTTGGGGTCAAAATTAGGGTTTAGGGTTTGAAATAGGGTTTTGAGTTTAAAATAGGGTTAGAATTAGGGTAATGGGTAAAATTAGGGTTTCGGGTCAAAATTAGGGTACTGGGTCAAATTGAGGGTTTCGGGTCAAAATTAGGGTTTAGGGATTGAAATAGGGTTGAGTTTAAAATAGGGTTTTGGGTCAAAAATAGGGTTAGACTTAGGGTTCTGGGTCAAATTGTGGTTTTCGGGTCAAAGTTAGGGTTCTTGGTCAAATTGAGGTTTTCGGGTCGAAATTAGGGTTTAGGGTTTGAAATAGGGTTTTGATTTTAAAATAGGGTTTTGGGTCAAAAATAGGGTTAGAATTAGGGCTTTGGGTAAAAATAGGCTTTCGGATTAAAATTAGGGTTTAGGGTCAAAACTAGGGTTTCGGGTCAAAATTAGGGTTTTGGGTTAAAAATAGGGTTAGAATTAGGGTTTTGGGTCAAAATTAGGGTTTTGTGTTTAAAATAGGGTTTTGGGTCAAAATAAGGGTTTAGGTTTTGAAATAGGGTTTTGAGTTTTAAATAGGGTTTTGGGTCAAAAATCGGGTTAGAATTAGGGTTTTGGGTAAAATTAGGGTTTCGGGTCAAAATTAGGGTTTCGGGTCGAAATTAGGGTTTTGAGTTTAAAATAGGGTTTTGGGTCAAAATAGGGTTAGAGTTAGTGTTTTGGGTCGAAATTAGGGTTTAAGGTCAAAATTAGGGTTAGAAATATGGTTTTTAGGGTAAACTTTAGGATTTAGGTTCAAAATTAGGGTTTAGATTTTGAAATTGGGTTTTGGGTAAAAATTAGGGTTTATGGTCAAAATTACGGTTTAGGGTTTGAAATAGGGTTTTTAGTTTATAATATGGTTTATGGTAAAATTACGGTTTCGGGTTAAAATTAGGGTTTTGATTTAAAATTAGGGTTTTGGGTTAAAATTAGGGTTTTGATTTAAAAATTGGGGTTTGGGTCAAAAATTATGTTAGAATTAGGGTTTTAGATAAAAAATAGGGTATATGGTCAAAATTAGGTTTTATGGTTTGAAATAGGGTTGAGTTTAAAATAGGGTTTTGGGTCAAAAATAGGGTTAGACTTGGGGTTCTGGGTCAAATTGAGGTTTTCGGGTCAAAGTTAGGGTTCTTGGTCAAATTGAGGTTTTCGGGTCAAAATTAGGGTTTAGGGTTTGAAATAGGGTTTTGATTTTAAAATAGGGTTTTGGGTCAAAAATAGGGTTAGAATTAGGGTTTTGGGTAAAAATAGGCTTTCGGATTAAAATTAGGGTTTAGGGTCAAAACTAGGGTTTCGGGTCAAAATTAGGGTTTCGGGTTAAAAATAGGGTTAGAATTAAGGTTTTGGGTAAAAATTACGGTTTTGGGTGAAAATTAGGGTTTTGGGCCAAAATTAGGGTTTTGGGTCAAAATTAGGGTTTTGGGTTTAAAATAGGGTTTTGGGTCAAAATAAGGGTTTAGGGTTTGAAATAGGGTTTTGAGTTTTAAATAGGGTTTTGGGTCAAAAATCGGGTTAGAATTAGGGTTTTGGGTAAAATTAGGGGTTCAGGTCAAAATTAGGGTTTTGGGTTAAAATTAGGGTTTTGGGGCAAAATTAGGGTTTTCGGTCAAAATTAGGGTTTTGATTTAATAATTGGGTTTAGGGTCAAAAATAGGGTTAGAATTTGGGTTTTGGGTAAAATTAGGGTTTTGGGTCAAAAATAGGGTTTTGAGTTTAAAATAGGGTTTTGGGTCCAAAATAGGGTTAGAATTACGGTTTTAGGTAAAAATTAGGGTTTAGGGTCAAAATTAGGGTTTAGGGTTTGAAATAGGGTTTTGAATTTAAAATAGGGTTTGGGGTCAAAAATAAGGTTAGAATTAGGGTTTTGGGTAAAATTAGGGTTTAGGGTCAAAATTAGGGTTTCGGTCAATTTAGGATTTTGGGTCAAAATTAGGGTTTAGGGTTTGAAATAGGGTTTTGAGTTTAAAATAGGGTTAGAATTAGGGTTTTGGGTAAAATTAGGGTTTCGGATCAAAATTAGGGTTCTGTGTCAAATTGAGGGTTTCAGGTTAAAATTAAGGTTTAGGGATTGAAATAGGGTTTTGAGTTTAAAATAGGGTTATAATTAGGGTTTTGGGTAAAATTAGGGTTTCGTGTCAAAATTAGGGTTTTAGGTCGAAATTAGGGTTTTGAGTTTAAAATAGGGTTTTGGGTCAAAAATAGGGTTAGATAAGGGTTTCGGGTCAAAAATAGGGTTTTGGGTCAAAATTAGGGTTTAGGGTCAAAACTAGGGTTAGAAATATGGTTTTGGGTAAAAATTAGGGTTTATGGTCAAAATTATGGTTTAGGGTTTGAAATAGGATTTTGAGTTTAAAATAGGGTTTTGGGTAAAATTACCGTTTCGGGTTAAAATAGGGTTAGAATTAGGGTTTTGGGTAAAATTAGGGTTTTGGGTCGAAATTAGGGTTTTGAGTTTAGAATAGGGTTTTGGGTCAAAAATAGGGTTAGAATTAGGGTTTTGGGTCAAAAATAGGGTTTTGGGTCAAAACTAGGGTTAGAAATATGGTTTTGGGTAAAAATTAGGGTTTATGGTCAAAATTACGGTTTAGGGTTTGAAATAGGATTTTGAGTTTAAAATAGGGTTTTGGGTAAAATTACCGTTTCGGGTTAAAATAGGGTTAGAATTAGGGTTTTGGGTCGAAATTAGGGTTTTGAGTTTAGAATAGGGTTTTGGGTCAAAAATAGTGTTATAATTAGGGTTTTCGGTCAAAAATAGGGTTTTGGGTCAAAACTAGGGTTAGAAATATGGTTTTGGGTAAAAATTAGGGTTTATGGTCAAAATTACGATTTAGGGTTTGAAATAGGATTTTGAGTTTAAAATAGGGTTTTGGGTAAAATTAGCTTTTAGTTAAAAATAGGGTTAGAATTAGGGTTTTGGGTAAAATTAGGGTTTTGGGTCGAAATTAGGGTTTTGAGTTTAGAATAGGGTTTTGGGTCAAAAATAGGGTTAGAATTAGGGTTTTGGGTCAAAATTAGGGTTTAGGGTAAAATTACGGTTAGAAATATGGTTTTGGGTAAACTTTAGGATTTAGGGTCAAAATTACGGTTTAGGGTTTGAAATAGGGTTTTGAGTTTAAAATAGGGTTTTGGGTAAAATTACGGTTTCGGGTTAAAATTAGGGTTTTGATTTAAAATTAGGGTTTTGATTTAAAAATTGGGGTTTGGGTCAAAAATAAGGTTAGAATTAGGGTTTTAGATAAAAATTAGGGTTTAGGGTCAAAATTAGGGTTTAGGGTTTGAAATAGGGTTTGAGTTTAAAATAGGGTTTTGGGTCAAAAATAGGGTTAGACTTAGGGTTCTGGGTCAAATTGAGGTTTTCGGGTCAAAATTAGGGTTTAGGGTTTGAAATAGGGTTTTGAGTTTAAAATAGGGTTTTGGGTCAAAAATAGGGTTAGAATTAGGGTTTTGGGTAAAAATAGGCTTTCGGATTAAAATTAGGGTTAAGGGTCAAAACTAGGGTTTCGGGTCAAAATTAGGGTTTCGGGTCAAAAATAGGGTTAGAATTAGGGTTTTGGGTAAAAATTACGGTTTTGGGTTAAAATTAGGGTTTTAGGCCAAAATTAGGGTTTTGGGTCAAAATTAGGGTTTTGGGTTTAAAATAGGGTTTGGGTCAAAATAAGGGTTTTGGGTTTGAAATAGGGTTTTGAGTTTTAAATAGGGTTTTGGGTCAAAAATCGGGTTAGAATTAGGGTTTTGGGTAAAATTAGGGTTTCGGGTCAAAATTAGGGTTCTGGGTCAAATTTAGGATTTTGGGTGAAAATTAGGGTTTTGGGTCAAAAATAGGGTTTTGAGTTTATAATAGGGTTTTGGGTAAAATTTGGGTTTCGAGTCAAAATTAGGGTTCTAGGTCAAATTGAGGGTTTCGGGTCAAAATTAGGGTTTAGGGTTTGAAATATGGTTTTGAGTTTAAAATAGGGTTTTGGATCAAAAATAGGGTTAGAATTAGGGTTTAGGGTTTCAAATAGGGTTTTGAATTTAAAGTAGGGTTTGGGGTCAAAATTAGGGTTTAGGGTTTGAAATAGGGTTTTGAATTTAAAATAGGGTTAGAATTAGGGTAATGGGTAAAATTAGGGTTTCGGGTCAAAATTAGGGTTTAGGGATTGAAATAGGGTTGAGTTTAAAATAGGGTTTTGGGTCAAAAATAGGGTTAGAATTAGGGTTTTGGGTAAAATTAGGGTTTCGGGTCGAAATTAGGGTTTTGAGTTTAAAATAGGGTTTTGGGTCAAAATAGGGTTAGAGTTAGTGTTTTGGGTCGAAATTAGGGTTTAAGGTCAAAATTAGGGTTAGAAATATGGTTTTGGGTAAACTTTAGGATTTAGGTTCAAAATTAGGGTTTAGATTTTGAAATTGGGTTTTGGGTAAAAATTAGGGTTTATGGTCAAAATTACGGTTTTGGGTTTGAAATAGGGTTTTTAGTTTATAATATGGTTTATGGTAAAATTACGGTTTCGGGTTAAAATTAGGGTTTTGATTTAAAATTAGGGTTTTGGGTTAAAATTAGGGTTTTGATTTAAAAATTGGGGTTTGGGTCAAAAATAATGTTAGAATTAGGGTTTTAGATAAAAAAAATAGGGTTTAGGGTCAAAATTAGGTTTTATGGTTTGAAATAGGGTTTTGAGTTTATAATAGGGTTTTGGGTAAAATTTGGGTTTCGGGTCAAAATTAGGGTTCTGGGTCAAATTGAGGGTTTCGGGTCAAAATTAGGGTTTAGGGTTTGAAATATGGTTTTGAGTTTAAAATAGGGTTTTGGATCAAAAATAGGGTTAGAATTAGGGTTTAGGGTTTCAAATAGGGTTTTGAATTTAAAGTAGGGTTTGGGGTCAAAATTAGGGTTTAGGGTTTGAAATAGGGTTTTGAGTTTAAAATAGGGTTAGAATTAGGGTACTGGGTAAAATTTGGGTTTCGGGTCAAAATTAGGGTTTAAGGATTGAAATAGGGTTGAGTTTAAAATAGGGTTTTGGGTCAAAAAGAGGGTTAGACTAAGGGTTCTGGGTCAAATTGAGGTTTTCGAGTCAAAGTTAGGGTTCTTGGTCAAATTGAGGTTTTCGGGTCGAAATTAGGGTTTAGGGTTTGAAATAGGGTTTTGATTTTAAAATAGGGTTTTGGGTCAAAAATAGAGTTAGAATTAGGGTTTTGGGTAAAAATAGGCTTTCGGATTAAAATTAGGGTTTAGGGTCAAAACTAGGGTTTCGGGTCAAAATTAGGGTTTTGGGTTAAAAATAGGGTTAGAATTAGGGTTTTGGGTAAAAATTACGGTTTTGGGTTAAAATTAGGGTTTTGGGCCAAAATTTGGGTTTTGGGTCAAAATTAGGGTTTTGGGTTTAAAATAGGGTTTTGGGTCAAAATAAGGGTTTAGGTTTTGAAATAGGGTTTTGAGTTTTAAATAGGGTTTTGGGTCAAAAATCGGGTTAGAATTAGGGTTTGGGTAAAATTAGGGTTTCGGGTCAAAATTAGGGTTTCGGGTCGAAATTAGGGTTTTGAGTTTAAAATAGGGTTTTGGGTCAAAATAGGGTTAGAGTTAGTGTTTTGGGTCGAAATTAGGGTTTAAGGTCAAAATTAGGGTTAGAAATATGGTTTTTAGGGTAAACTTTAGGATTTAGGTTCAAAATTAGGGTTTAGATTTTGAAATTGGGTTTTGGGTAAAAATTAGGGTTTATGGTCAAAATTACGGTTTAGGGTTTGAAATAGGGTTTTTAGTTTATAATATGGTTTATGGTAAAATTAAGGTTTTTAGGGTTAAAATTAGGGTTTTGATTTAAAATTAGGGTTTTGGGTTAAAATTAGGGTTTTGATTTAAAAATTGGGGTTTGGGTCAAAAATAATGTTAGAATTAGGGTTTTAGATAAAAAATAGGGTTTAGGGTCAAAATTAGGTTTTATGGTTTGAAATAGGGTTGAGTTTAAAATAGGGGTTTGGGTCAAAAATAGGGTTAGACTTGGGGTTCTGGGTCAAATTGAGGTTTTCGGGTCAAAGTTAGGGTTCTTGGTCAAATTGAGGTTTTCGGGTCAAAATTAGGGTTTAGGGTTTGAAATAGGGTTTTGATTTTAAAATAGGGTTTTGGGTCAAAAATAGGGTTAGAATTAGGGTTTTGGGTAAAAATAGGCTTTCGGATTAAAATTAGGGTTTAGGGTCAAAACTAGGGTTTCGGGTCAAAATTAGGGTTTCGGGTTAAAAATAGGGTTAGAATTAAGGTTTTGGGTAAAAATTACGGTTTTGGGTGAAAATTAGGGTTTTGGGCCAAAATTAGGGTTTTGGGTCAAAATTAGGGTTTTGGGTTTAAAATAGGGTTTTGGGTCAAAATAAGGGTTTAGGGTTTGAAATAGGGTTTTGAGTTTTAAATAGGGTTTTGGGTCAAAAATCGGGTTAGAATTAGGGTTTTGGGTAAAATTAGGGGTTCAGGTCAAAATTAGGGTTTTGGGTTAAAATTAGGGTTTTGGGGCAAAATTTGGGTTTTCGGTCAAAATTAGGGTTTTGATTTAATAATTGGGTTTAGGGTCAAAAATAGGGTTAGAATTTGGGTTTTGGGTAAAATTAGGGTTTTGGGTCAAAAATAGGGTTTTGAGTTTAAAATAGGGTTTTGGGTCCAAAATAGGGTTAGAATTACGGTTTTAGGTAAAAATTAGGGTTTAGGGTCAAAATTAGGGTTTAGGGTTTGAAATAGGGTTTTGAATTTAAAATAGGGTTTGGGGTCAAAAATAAGGTTAGAATTAGGGTTTTGGGTAAAATTAGGGTGTCGGGTCAAAATTAGGGTTACGGTCAATTTAGGATTTTGGGTCAAAATTAGGGTTTAGGGTTTGAAATAGGGTTTTGAGTTTAAAATAGGGTTAGAATTAGGGTTTTGGGTAAAATTAGGGTTTCGGATCAAAATTAGGGTTCTGGGTCAAATTGAGGGTTTCAGGTCAAAATTAAGGTTTAGGGATTGAAATAGGGTTTTGAGTTTAAAATAGGGTTAGAATTAGGGTTTTGGGTAAAATTAGGGTTTCGGGTCAAAATTAGGGTTTTGGGTCGAAATTAGGGTTTTGAGTTTAAAATAGGGTTTTGGGTCAAAAATAGGGTTAGATAAGGGTTTCGGGTCAAAAATAGGGTTTTGGGTCAAAATTAGGGTTTAGGGTCAAAACTAGGGTTAGAAATATGGTTTTGGGTAAAAATTAGGGTTTATGGTCAAAATTACGGTTTAGGGTTTGAAATAGGATTTTGAGTTTAAAATAGGGTTTTGGGTAAAATTACCGTTTCGGGTTAAAATAGGGTTAGAATTAGGGTTTTGGGTAAAATTAGGGTTTTTGGTCGAAATTAGGGTTT
Source organism: Sophora flavescens (assembly GCA_030762895.1). Lineage (NCBI taxonomy): Eukaryota > Viridiplantae > Streptophyta > Magnoliopsida > Fabales > Fabaceae > Sophora > Sophora flavescens. The sequence goes on from JAUPTC010000483.1 coordinate 12,947, forward strand.
TGAGTTTAGAATAGGGTTTTGGGTCAAAAATAGTGTTATAATTAGGGTTTTCGGTCAAAAATAGGGTTTTGGGTCAAAACTAGGGTTAGAAATATGGTTTTGGGTAAAAATTAGGGTTTATGGTCAAAATTACGATTTAGGGTTTGAAATAGGATTTTGAGTTTAAAATAGGGTTTTGGGTAAAATTACCGTTTCGGGTTAAAATAGGGTTAGAATTAGGGTTTTGGGTAAAATTAGGGTTTTGGGTCGAAATTAGGGTTTTGAGTTTAGAATAGGGTTTTGGGTCAAAAATAGGGATAGAATTAGGGTTTTGGGTCAAAAATAGGGTTTTGGGTCAAAATTAGGGTTTAGGGTAAAATTACGGTTAGAAATATGGTTTTGGGTAAACTTTAGGATTTAGGGTTAAAATTAGGGTTTAGATTTTGAAATAGGGTTTTGGGTAAAAATTAGGGTTTATGGTCAAAATTACGGTTTAGGGTTTGAAATAGGGTTTTGAGTTTAAAATAGGGTTTTGGGTAAAATTACGGTTTCGGGTTAAAATTAGGGTTTTGATTTAAAATTAGGGTTTTGGGTTAAAATTAGGGTTTTGATTTAAAAATTGGGGTTTGGGTCAAAAATAAGGTTAGAATTAGGGTTTTAGATAAAAATTAGGGTTTAGGGTCAAAATTAGGGTTTAGGGTTTGAAATACGGTTTTGAGTTTAAAATAGGGTTTTGGGTCAAAAATAGGGTTAGAATTAGGGTTTTGGGTAAAAATAGGCTTTCGGATTAAAATTAGGGTTAAGGGTCAAAACTAGGGTTTCGGGTCAAAATTAGGGTTTCGGGTCAAAAATAGGGTTAGAATTAGGGTTTTGGGTAAAAATTACGGTTTTGGGTTAAAATTAGGGTTTTAGGCCAAAATTAGGGTTTTGGGTCAAAATTAGGGTTTTGGGTTTAAAATAAGGGTTTAGGGTTTGAAATAGGGTTTTGAGTTTTAAATAGGGTTTTGGGTCAAAAATCGGGTTAGAATTAGGGTTTTGGGTAAAATTAGGGTTTCGGGTCAAAATTAGGGTTCTGGGTCAAATTTAGGATTTTGGGTGAAAATTAGGGTTTTGGGTCAAAAATAGGGTTTTGAGTTTATAATAGGGTTTTGGGTAAAATTTGGGTTTCGGGTCAAAATTAGGGTTCTAGGTCAAATTGAGGGTTTCGGGTCAAAATTAGGGTTTAGGGTTTGAAATATGGTTTTGAGTTTAAAATAGGGTTTTGGATCAAAAATAGGGTTAGAATTAGGGTTTAGGGTTTCAAATAGGGTTTTGAATTTAAAGTAGGGTTTGGGGTCAAAATTAGGGTTTAGGGTTTGAAATAGGGTTTTGAGTTTAAAATAGGGTTAGAATTAGGGTAATGGGTAAAATTAGGGTTTCGGGTCAAAATTAGGGTACTGGGTCAAATTGAGGGTTTCGGGTCAAAATTAGGGTTTAGGGATTGAAATAGGGTTGAGTTTAAAATAGGGTTTTGGGTCAAAAATAGGGTTAGACTTAGGGTTCTAGGTCAAATTGAGGTTTTCGGGTCAAAGTTAGGGTTCTTGGTCAAATTGAGGTTTTCGGGTCGAAATTAGGGTTTAGGGTTTGAAATAGGGTTTTGATTTTAAAATAGGGTTTTGGGTCAAAAATAGGGTTAGAATTAGGGCTTTGGGTAAAAATAGGCTTTCGGATTAAAATTAGGGTTTAGGGTCAAAACTAGGGTTTCGGGTCAAAATTAGGGTTTTGGGTAAAAATTACGGTTTTGGGTTAAAATTAGGGTTTTGGGCCAAAATTAGGGTTTTGGGTCAAAATTAGGGTTTTGGGTTTAAAATAGGGTTTAGGTTTTGAAATAGGGTTTTGAGTTTTAAATAGGGTTTGGGGTCATAAATCGGGTTAGAATTAGGGTTTTGGGTAAAATTAGGGTTTCGGGTCAAAATTAGGGTTTTGAGTTTAAAATAGGGTTTTGGGTCAAAATAGGGTTAGAGTTAGTGTTTTGGGTCGAAATTAGGGTTTAAGGTCAAAATTAGGGTTAGAAATATGGTTTTTAGGGTAAACTTTAGGATTTAGGTTCAAAATTAGGGTTTAGATTTTGAAATTGGGTTTTGGGTAAAAATTAGGGTTTATGGTCAAAATTACGGTTTAGGGTTTGAAATAGGGTTTTTAGTTTATAATATGGTTTATGGTAAAATTACGGTTTCGGGTTAAAATTAGGGTTTTGATTTAAAATTAGGGTTTTGGGTTAAAATTACGGTTTTGATTTAAAAATTGGGGTTTGGGTCAAAAATAATGTGAGAATTAGGGTTTTAGATAAAAAATAAGGTTTAGGGTCAAAATTAGGTTTTATGGTTTGAAATAGGGTTGAGTTTAAAATAGGGTTTTGGGTCAAAAATAGGGTTAGACTTGGGGTTCTGGGTCAAATTGAGGTTTTCGGGTCAAAGTTAGGGTTCTTGGTCAAATTGAGGTTTTCGGGTCAAAATTAGGGTTTAGGGTTTGAAATAGGGTTTTGATTTTAAAATAGGGTTTTGGGTCAAAAATAGGGTTAGAATTAGGGTTTTGGGTAAAAATAGGCTTTCGGATTAAAATTAGGGTTTAGGGTCAAAACTAGGGTTTCGGGTCAAAATTAGGGTTTCGAGTTAAAAATAGGGTTAGAATTAGGGTTTTGGGTAAAAATTACGGTTTTGAGTTAAAATTAGGGTTTTGGGCTAAAATTAGGGTTTTGGGTCAAAATTAGGGTTTTGGGTTTAAAATAGGGTTTTGGGTCAAAATAAGGGTTTAGGGTTTGAAATAGGGTTTTGAGTTTTTAATAGGGTTTTGGGTCAAAAATCGGGTTAGAATTAGGGTTTTGGGTAAAATTAGGGTTTCAGGTCAAAATTAGGGTTTTGGGTTAAAATTAGGGTTTTGGGGCAAAATTAGGGTTTTCGGTCAAAATTAGGGTTTTGATTTAATAATTGGGTTTAGGGTCAAAAATAGGGTTAGAATTTGGGTTTTGGGTAAAATTAGGGTTTTGGGTCAAAAATAGGGTTTTGAGTTTAAAATAGGGTTTTGGGTCCAAAATAGGGTTAGAATTACGGTTTTAGGTAAAAATTAGCGTTTAGGGTCAAAATTAGGGTTTAGGGTTTGAAATAGGGTTTTGAATTTAAAATAGGGTTTGGGGTCAAAAATAAGGTTAGAATTAGGGTTTTGGGTAAAATTAGGGTGTCGGGTCAAAATTAGGGTTCTGGGTCAATTTAGGATTTTGGGTCAAAATTAGGGTTTAGGGTTTGAAATAGGGTTTTGAGTTTAAAATAGGGTTAGAATTAGGGTTTTGGGTAAAATTAGGGTTTCGGATCAAAATTAGGGTTCTGGGTCAAATTGAGGGTTTCAGGTTAAAATTAAGGTTTAGGGATTGAAATAGGGTCTTGAGTTTAAAATAGGGTTTTGGGTCAAAACTAGGGTTAGAAATATGGTTTTGGGAAAAAATTAGGGTTTATGGTCAAAATTACGGTTTAGGGTTTGAAATAGGATTTTGAGTTTAAAATAGGGTTTTGGGTAAAATTACTGTTTCGGGTTAAAATAGGGTTAGAATTAGGGTTTTGGGTAAAATTAGGGTTTTGGGTCGAAATTAGGGTTTTGAGTTTAGAATAGGGTTTTGGGTCAAAAATAGTGTTATAATTAGGGTTTTCAGTCAAAAATAGGGTTTTGGGTCAAAACTAGGGTTAGAAATATGGTTTTGGGTAAAAATTAGGGTTTATGGTCAAAATTACGATTTAGGGTTTGAAATAGGATTTTGAGTTTAAAATAGGGTTTTGGGTAAAATTACCGTTTCGGGTTAAAATAGGGTTAGAATTAGGGTTTTGGGTAAAATTAGGGTTTTGGGTCGAAATTAGGGTTTTGAGTTTAGAATAGGGTTTTGGGTCAAAAATAGGGTTAGAATTAGGGTTTTGGGTCAAAATTAGGGTTTAGGGTAAAATTACGGTTAGAAATATGGTTTTGGGTAAACTTTAGGATTTAGGGTCAAAATTAGGGTTTAGATTTTGAAATAGGGTTTTGGGTAAAAATTAGGGTTTATGGTCAAAATTACGGTTTAGGGTTTGAAATAGGGTTTTGAGTTTAAAATAGGGTTTTGGGTAAAATTACGGTTTCGGGTTAAAATTAGGGTTTTGATTTAAAATTAGGGTTTTGGGTTAAAATTAGGGTTTTGATTTAAAAATTGGGGTTTGGGTCAAAAATAAGGTTAGAATTAGGGTTTTAGATAAAAATTAGGGTTTAGGGTCAAAATTAGGGTTTAGGGTTTGAAATAGGGTTTGAGTTTAAAATAGGGTTTTGGGTCAAAAATAGGGTTAGACTTGGGGTTCTGGGTCAAATTGAGGTTTTCGGGTCAAAATTAGGGTTTAGGGTTTGAAATAGGGTTTTGAGTTTAAAATAGGGTTTTGGGTCAAAAATAGGGTTAGAATTAGGGTTTTGGGTAAAAATAGGCTTTCGGATTAAAATTAGGGTTAAGGGTCAAAACTAGGGTTTCGGGTCAAAATTAGGGTTTCGGGTCAAAAATAGGGTTAGAATTAGGGTTTTGGGTAAAAATTACGGTTTTGGGTTAAAATTAGGGTTTTAGGCCAAAATTAGGGTTTTGGGTCAAAATTAGGGTTTTGGGTTTAAAATAGGGTTTGGGTCAAAATAAGGGTTTAGGGTTTGAAATAGGGTTTTGAGTTTTAAATAGGGTTTTGGGTCAAAAATCGGGTTAGAATTAGGGTTTTGGGTAAAATTAGGGTTTCGGGTCAAAATTAGGGTTCTGGGTCAAATTTAGGATTTTGGGTGAAAATTAGGGTTTTGGGTCAAAAATAGGGTTTTGAGTTTATAATAGGGTTTTGGGTAAAATTTGGGTTTCGGGTCAAAATTAGGGTTCTAGGTCAAATTGAGGGTTTCGGGTCAAAATTAGGGTTTAGGGTTTGAAATATGGTTTTGAGTTTAAAATAGGGTTTTGGATCAAAAATAGGGTTAGAATTAGGGTTTAGGGTTTCAAATAGGGTTTTGAATTTAAAGTAGGGTTTGGGGTCAAAATTAGGGTTTAGGGTTTGAAATAGGGTTTTGAGTTTAAAATAGGGTTAGAATTAGGGTAATGGGTAAAATTAGGGTTTCGGGTCAAAATTAGGGTTTAGGGATTGAAATAGGGTTGAGTTTAAAATAGGGTTTTGGGTCAAAAATAGGGTTAGAATTAGGGTTTTGGGTAAAATTAGGGTTTCGGGTCGAAATTAGGGTTTTGAGTTTAAAATAGGGTTTTGGGTCAAAATAGGGTTAGAGTTAGTGTTTTGGGTCGAAATTAGGGTTTAAGGTCAAAATTAGGGTTAGAAATATGGTTTTGGGTAAACTTTAGGATTTAGGTTCAAAATTAGGGTTTAGATTTTGAAATTGGGTTTTGGGTAAAAATTAGGGTTTATGGTCAAAATTACGGTTTTGGGTTTGAAATAGGGTTTTTAGTTTATAATATGGTTTATGGTAAAATTACGGTTTCGGGTTAAAATTAGGGTTTTGATTTAAAATTAGGGTTTTGGGTTAAGATTAGGGTTTTGATTTAAAAATTGGGGTTTGGGTCAAAAATAATGTTAGAATTAGGGTTTTAGATAAAAAAAATAGGATTTAGGGTCAAAATTAGGTTTTATGGTTTGAAATAGGGTTTTGAGTTTAAAATAGGGTTTTGGGTCAAAATTAGGGTTTAGGGTTTGAAATAGGGTTTTGAGTTTATAATAGGGTTTTGGGTAAAATTTGGGTTTCGGGTCAAAATTAGGGTTCTGGGTCAAATTGAGGGTTTCGGGTCAAAATTAGGGTTTAGGGTTTGAAATATGGTTTTGAGTTTAAAATAGGGTTTTGGATCAAAAATAGGGTTAGAATTAGGGTTTAGGGTTTCAAATAGGGTTTTGAATTTAAAGTAGGGTTTGGGGTCAAAATTAGGGTTTAGGGTTTGAAATAGGGTTTTGAGTTTAAAATAGGGTTAGAATTAGGGTACTGGGTAAAATTTGGGTTTTGGGTCAAAATTAGGGTTTAAGGATTGAAATAGGGTTGAGTTTAAAATAGGGTTTTGGGTCAAAAAGAGGGTTAGACTAAGGGTTCTGGGTCAAATTGAGGTTTTCGGGTCAAAGTTAGGGTTCTTGGTCAAATTGAGGTTTTCGGGTCGAAATTAGGGTTTAGGGTTTGAAATAGGGTTTTGATTTTAAAATAGGGTTTTGGGTCAAAAATAGAGTTAGAATTAGGGTTTTGGGTAAAAATAGGCTTTCGGATTAAAATTAGGGTTTAGGGTCAAAACTAGGGTTTCGGGTCAAAATTAGGGTTTTGGGTTAAAAATAGGGTTAGAATTAGGGTTTTGGGTAAAAATTACGGTTTTGGGTTAAAATTAGGGTTTTGGGTCAAAATTAGGGTTTTGGGTTTAAAATAGGGTTTTGGGTCAAAATAAGGGTTTAGGTTTTGAAATAGGGTTTTGAGTTTTAAATAGGGTTTTGGGTCAAAAATCGGGTTAGAATTAGGGTTTGGGTAAAATTAGGGTTTCGGGTCGAAATTAGGGTTTCGGGTCGAAATTAGGGTTTTGAGTTTAAAATAGGGTTTTGGGTCAAAATAGGGTTAGAGTTAGTGTTTTGGGTCGAAATTAGGGTTTAAGGTCAAAATTAGGGTTAGAAATATGGTTTTTAGGGTAAACTTTAGGATTTAGGTTCAAAATTAGGGTTTAGATTTTGAAATTGGGTTTTGGGTAAAAATTAGGGTTTATGGTCAAAATTACGGTTTAGGGTTTGAAATAGGGTTTTTAGTTTATAATATGGTTTATGGTAAAATTAAGGTTTCGGGTTAAAATTAGGGTTTTGATTTAAAATTAGGGTTTTGGGTTAAAATTAGGGTTTTGATTTAAAAATTGGGGTTTGGGTAAAAAATAATGTTAGAATTAGGGTTTTAGATAAAAAATAGGGTTTAGGGTCAAAATTAGGTTTTATGGTTTGAAATAGGGTTGAGTTTAAAATAGGGTTTTGGGTCAAAAATAGGGTTAGACTTGGGGTTCTGGGTCAAATTGAGGTTTTCGGGTCAAAGTTAGGGTTCTTGTTCAAATTGAGGTTTTCGGGTCAAAATTAGGGTTTAGGGTTTGAAATAGGGTTTTGATTTTAAAATAGGGTTTTGGGTCAAAAATAGGGTTAGAATTAGGGTTTTGGGTAAAAATAGGCTTTCGGATTAAAATTAGGGTTTAGGGTCAAAACTAGGGTTTCGGGTCAAAATTATGGTTTCGGGTTAAAAATAGGGTTAGAATTAAGGTTTTGGGTAAAAATTACGGTTTTGGGTTAAAATTAGGGTTTTGGGCCAAAATTAGGGTTTTGGGTCAAAATTAGGGTTTTGGGTTTAAAATAGGGTTTTGGGTCAAAATAAGGGTTTAGGGTTTGAAATAGGGTTTTGAGTTTTAAATAGGGTTTTGGGTCAAAAATCGGGTTAGAATTAGGGTTTTGGGTAAAATTAGGGGTTCAGGTCAAAATTAGGGTTTTGGGTTAAAATTAGGGTTTTGGGGCAAAATTAGGGTTTTCGGTCAAAATTAGGGTTTTGATTTAATAATTGGGTTTAGGGTCAAAAATAGGGTTAGAATTTGGGTTTTGGGTAAAATTAGGGTTTCGGGTCAAAATTAGGGTTTTGAGTTTAAAATAGGGTTTTGGGTCCAAAATAGGGTTAGAATTACGGTTTTAGGTAAAAATTAGGGTTTAGGGTCAAAATTAGGGTTTAGGGTTTGAAATAGGGTTTTGAATTTAAAATAGGGTTTGGGGTCAAAAATAAGGTTAGAATTAGGGTTTTGGGTAAAATTAGGGTGTCGGGTCAAAATTAGGGTTCTGGGTCAATTTAGGATTTTGGGTCAAAATTAGGGTTTAGGGTTTGAAATAGGGTTTTGAGTTTAAAATAGGGCTAGAATTAGGGTTTTGGGTAAAATTAGGGTTTCGGATCAAAATTAGGGTTCTGGGTCAAATTGAGGGTTTCAGGTCAAAATTAAGGTTTAGGGATTGAAATAGGGTTTTGAGTTTAAAATAGGGTTTTGGGTCAAAAATAGGGTTAGAATTAGGGTTTTGGGTAAAATTAGGGTTTCGGGTCAAAATTAGGGTTTTGGGTCGAAATTAGGGTTTTGAGTTTAAAATAGGGTTTTGGGTCAAAAATAGGGTTAGATAAGGGTTTCGGGTCAAAAATAGGGTTTTGGGTCAAAATTAGGGTTTAGGGTCAAAACTAGGGTTAGAAATATGGTTTTGGGTAAAAATTAGGGTTTATGGTCAAAATTACGGTTTAGGGTTTGAAATAGGATTTTGAGTTTAAAATAGGGTTTTGGGTAAAATTACCGTTTCGGGTTAAAATAGGGTTAGAATTAGGGTTTTGGGTAAAATTAGGGTTTTGGGTCGAAATTAGGGTTTTGAGTTTAGAATAGGGTTTTGGGTCAAAAATAGGGTTAGAATTAGGGTTTTGTGTCAAAAATAGGGTTTTGGGTCAAAACTAGGGTTAGAAATATGGTTTTAGGTAAAAATTAGGGTTTATGGTCAAAATTACGGTTTAGGGTTTGAAATAGGATTTTGAGTTTAAAATAGGGTTTTGGGTAAAATTACCGTTTCGGGTTAAAATAGGGTTAGAATTAGGGTTTTGGGTCGAAATTAGGGTTTTGAGTTTAGAATAGGGTTTTGGGTCAAAAATAGGGTTAGAATTAGGGTTTTGGGTCAAAAATAGGGTTTTGGGTAAAATTACGGTTAGAAATATGGTTTTGGGTAAACTTTAGGATTTAGGGTCAAAATTAGGGTTTAGATTTTGAAATAGGGTTTTGGGTAAAAATTAGGGTTTATGGTCAAAATTACGGTTTAGGGTTTGAAATAGGGTTTTGAGATTAAAATAGGGTTTTGGGTAAAATTACGGTTTCGGGTTAAAATTAGGGTTTTGATTTAAAATTAGGGTTTTTGGTTAAAATTAGGGTTTTGATTTAAAAATTGGGGTTTGGGTCAAAAATAATGTTAGAATTAGGGTTTTAGATAAAAAAATAGGGTTTAGGGTCAAAATTAGGTTTTATGGTTTGAAATAGGGTTGAGTTTAAAATAGGGTTTTGGGTCAAAAATAGGGTTAGACTTAGGGTTCTGGGTCAAATTGAGGTTTTCGGGTCAAAGTTAGGGTTCTTGGTCAAATTGAGGTTTTCGGGTCAAAATTAGGGTTTAGGGTTTGAAATAGGGTTTGAGTTTAAAATAGGGTTTTGGGTCAAAATAGGTTAGAGTTAGTGTTTTGGGTCGAAATTAGGGTTTAAGGTCAAAATTAGGGTTAGAAATATGGTTTTGGGTAAACTTTAGGATTTAGGTTCAAAATTAGGGTTTAGATTTTGAAATTGGGTTTTGGGTAAAAATTAGGGTTTATGGTCAAAATTACGGTTTTGGGTTTGAAATAGGGTTTTTAGTTTATAATATGGTTTATGGTAAAATTACGGTTTCGGGTTAAAATTAGGGTTTTGATTTAAAATTAGGGTTTTGGGTTAAAATTAGGGTTTTGATTTAAAAATTGGGGTTTGGGTCAAAAATAATGTTAGAATTAGGGTTTTAGATAAAAAAATAGGGTTTAGGGTCAAAATTAGGTTTTATGGTTTGAAATAGGGTTGAGTTTAAAATAGGGTTTTGGGTCAAAAATAGGGTTAGACTTAGGGTTCTGGGTCAAATTGAGGTTTTCGGGTCAAAGTTAGGGTTCTTGGTCAAATTGAGGTTTTCGGGTCAAAATTAGGGTTTAGGGTTTGAAATAGGGTTTGAGTTTAAAATAGGGTTTTGGGTCAAAAATAGGGTTAGAATTAGGGTTTTGGGTAAAAATTGGCTTTCGGATTAAAATTAGGGTTTAGGGTCAAAACTAGGGTTTCGGGTCAAAATTAGGGTTTGGGGTTAAAAATAGGGTTAGAATTAGGGTTTTGGGTAAAAATTACGGTTTTGGGTTAAAATTAGGGTTTTGGGCCAAAATTAGGGTTTTGGGTCAAAATTAGGGTTTTGGGTTTAAAATTGGGTTTTGGGTCAAAATAAGGGTTTAGGGTTTGAAATAGGGTTTTGAGTTTTAAATAGGGTTTTGGGTCAAAAATCGGGTTAGAATTAGGGTTTTGGGTAAAATTAGGGTTTCAGGTCAAAATTAGGGTTTTGGGGCAAAATTAGGGTTTTCAGTCAAAATTAGGGTTTTGATTTAATAATTGGGTTTAGGGTCAAAAATAGGGTTAGAATTAAGGTTTTGGGTAAAAATTACGGTTTTGGGTTTAAATTAGGGTTTTGGGCCAAAATTAGGGTTTTGGGTCAAAATAAGGGTTTAGGGTTTGAAATAGGGTTTTGAGTTTTAAATAGGGTTTTGGGTCAAAAATCGGGTTAGAATTAGGGTTTTGGGTAAAATTAGGGGTTCAGGTCAAAATTAGGGTTTTGGGTTAAAATTAGGGTTTTGGGGCAAAATTAGGGTTTTCGGTCAAAATTAGGGTTTTGATTTAATAATTGGGTTTAGGGTCAAAAATAGGGTTAGAATTTGGGTTTTGGGTAAAATTAGGGTTTTGGGTCAAAAATAGGGTTTTGAGTTTAAAATAGGGTTTTGGGTCCAAAATAGGGTTAGAATTACGGTTTTAGGTAAAAATTAGGGTTTAGGTTCAAAATTAGGGTTTAGGGTTTGAAATAGGGTTTTGAATTTAAAATAGGGTTTGGGGTCAAAAATAAGGTTAGAATTAGGGTTTTGGGTAAAATTAGGGTGTCGGGTCAAAATTAGGGTTCTGGGTCAATTTAGGATTTTGGGTCAAAATTAGGGTTTAGGGTTTGAAATAGGGTTTTGAGTTTAAAATAGGGTTAGAATTAGGGTTTTGGGTAAAATTAGGGTTTCGGATCAAAATTAGGGTTCTGGGTCAAATTGAGGGTTTCAGGTCAAAATTAAGGTTTAGGGATTGAAATAGGGTTTTGAGTTTAAAATAGGGTTAGAATTAGGGTTTTGGGTAAAATTAGGGTTTCGGGTCAAAATTAGGGTTTTGGGTCGAAATTAGGGTTTTGAGTTTAAAATAGGGTTTTGGGTCAAAAATAGGGTTAGATAAGGGTTTCGGGTCAAAAATAGGGTTTTGGGTCAAAATTAGGGTTTAGGGTCAAAACTAGGGTTAGAAATATGGTTTTGGGTAAAAATTAGGGTTTATGGTCAAAATTACGGTTTAGGGTTTGAAATAGGATTTTGAGTTTAAAATAGGGTTTTGGGTAAAATTACCGTTTCGGGTTAAAATAGGGTTAGAATTAGGGTTTTGGGTAAAATTAGGGTTTTGGGTCGAAATTAGGGTTTTGAGTTTAGGATAGGGTTTTGGGTCAAAAATAGGGTTAGAATTAGGGTTTTGGGGTCAAAAATAGGGTTTTGGGTCAAAACTAAGGTTAGAAATATGGTTTTGGGTAAAAATTAGGGTTTATGGTCAAAATTACGGTTTAGGGTTTGAAATAGGATTTTGAGTTTAAAATAGGGTTTTGGGTAAAATTACCGTTTCGGGTTAAAATAGGGTTAGAATTAGGGTTTTGTGTTAAATTAGGGTTTTGGGTCGAAATTAGGGTTTTGAGTTTAGAATAGGGTTTTGGGTCAAAAATAGGGTTAGAATTAGGGTTTTGGGTCAAAATAGGGTTTTGGGTAAAATTACGGTTAGAAATATGGTTTTGGGTAAACTTTAGGATTTAGGGTCAAAATTAGGGTTTAGATTTTGAAATAGGGTTTTGGGTAAAAATTAGGGTTTATGGTCAAAACTACGGTTTAGGGTTTGAAATAGGGTTTTGAGTTTAAAATAGGGTTTTGGGTAAAATTACGGTTTCGGGTTAAAATTAGGGTTTTGATTTAAAATTAGGGTTTTGGGTTAAAATTAGGGTTTTGATTTAAAAATTGGGGTTTGGGTCAAAAATAAGGTTAGAATTAGGGTTTTAGATAAAAATTAGGGTTTAGGGTCAAAATTAGGGTTTAGGGTTTGAAATAGGGTTTGAGTTTAAAATAGGGTTTTGGGTCAAAAATAGGGTTAGACTTAGGGTTCTGGGTCAAATTGAGGTTTCGGGTCAGTTAGGGTTCTGGGTCAAATTGAGGTTTTCGGGTCAAAATTAGGTTTTAGGGTTTGAAATAGGGTTTCGAGTTTAAAATAGGGTTTTGGGTCAAAAATAGGGTTAGAATTAGGGTTTTGGGTAAAAATAGGCTTTCGGATTAAAATTTGGGTTTAGGGTCAAAACTAGGGTTTCGGGTCAAAATTAGGGTTTCGGGTCAAAAATAGGGTTAGAATTAGGGTTTTGGGTAAAAATTACGGTTTTGGGTTAAAATTAGGGTTTTGGGCCAAAATTAGGGTTTTGGGTCAAAATTAGGGTTTTGGGTTTAAAATAGGGTTTGGGTCAAAATAAGGGTTTAGGGTTTGAAATAGGGTTTTGAGTTTTAAATAGGGTTTTGGGTCAAAAATCGGGTTAGAATTAGGGTTTTGGGTAAAATTAGGGTTTCGGGTCAAAATTAGGGTTCTTGGTCAAATTTAGGATTTTGGGTCAAAAATAGGGTTTTGGGTCAAAAATAGGGTTTTGAGTTTATAATAGGGTTTTCGATAAAATTTGGGTTTCGGGTCAAAATTAGGGTTGTAGGTCAAATTGAGGGTTTCGGGTCAAAATTAGGGTTTAGGGTTTGAAATATGGTTTTGAGTTTAAAATAGGGTTTTGGATCAAAAATAGGGTTAGAATTAGGGTTTAGGGTTTCAAATAGGGTTTTGAATTTAAAGTAGGGTTTGGGGTCAAAATTAGGGTTTAGGGTTTGAAATAGGGTTTTGAGTTTAAAATAGGGTTAGAATTAGGGTAATGGGTAAAATTAGGGTTTCGGGTCAAAATTAGGGTACTGGGTCAAATTGAGGGTTTCGGGTCAAAATTAGGGTTTAGGGATTGAAATAGGGTTGAGTTTAAAATAGGGTTTTGGGTCAAAAATAGGGTTAGAATTAGGGTTTTGGGTAAAATTAGGGTTTCGGGTCGAAATTAGGGTTTTGAGTTTAAAATAGGGTTTTGGGTCAAAATAGGGTTAGAGTTAGTGTTTTGGGTCGAAATTAGGGTTTAAGGTCAAAATTACGGTTAGAAATATGGTTTTGGGTAAACTTTAGGATTTAGGTTCAAAATTAGGGTTTAGATTTTGAAATTGGGTTTTGGGTAAAAATTAGGGTTTATGGTCAAAATTACGGTTTTGGGTTTGAAATAGGGTTTTTAGTTTATAATATGGTTTATGGTAAAATTACGGTTTCGGGTTAAAATTAGGGTTTTGATTTTAAATTAGGGTTTTGGGTTAAGATTAGGGTTTTGATTTAAAAATTGGGGTTTGGGTCAAAAATAATGTTAGAATTAGGGTTTTAGATAAAAAAAATTGGGTTTAGGGTCAAAATTAGGTTTTATGGTTTGAAATAGGGTTTTGAGTTTAAAATAGGGTTTTGGGTCAAAATTAGGGTTTAGGGTTTGAAATAGGGTTTTGAGTTTATAATAGGGTTTTGGGTAAAATTTGGGTTTCGGGTCAAAATTAGGGTTCTGGGTCAAATTGAGGGTTTCGGGTCAAAATTAGGGTTTAGGGTTTGAAATATGGTTTTGAGTTTAAAATAGGGTTTTGGATCAAAAATAGGGTTAGAATTAGGGTTTAGGGTTTCAAATAGGGTTTTGAATTTAAAGTAGGGTTTGGGGTCAAAATTAGGGTTTAGGGTTTGAAATAGGGTTTTGAGTTTAAAATAGGGTTAGAATTAGGGTACTGGGTAAAATTTGGGTTTCGGGTTAAAATTAGGGTTTAGGGATTGAAATAGGGTTGAGTTTAAAATAGGGTTTTGGGTCAAAAATAGGGTTAGACTAAGGGGTTAGGTCAAATTGAGGGTTTTGGTCAAAGTTAGGGTTCTTGGTCAAATTGAGGTTTTCGGGTCGAAATTAGGGTTTAGGGTTTGAAATAGGGTTTTGATTTTAAAATAGGGTTTTGGGTCAAAAATAGGGTTAGAATTAGGGTTTTGGGTAAAAATAGGCTTTCGGATTAAAATTAGGGTTTAGGGTCAAAACTAGGGTTTCGGGTCAAAATTAGGGTTTTGGGTTAAAAATAGGGTTAGAATTAGGGTTTTGGGTAAAAATTACGGTTTTGGGTTAAAATTAGGGTTTTGGGCCAAAATTAGGGTTTTGGGTCAAAATTAGGGTTTTGGGTTTAAAATAGGGTTTTGGGTCAAAATAAGGGTTTAGGTTTTGAAATAGGGTTTTGAGTTTTAAATAGGGTTTTGGGTCAAAAATCGGGTTAGAATTAGGGTTTGGGTAAAATTTGGGTTTCGGGTCAAAATTAGGGTTTTGAGTTTAAAATAGGGTTTTGGGTCAAAATAGGGTTAGAGTTAGTGTTTTGGGTCGAAATTAGGGTTTAAGGTCAAAATTAGGGTTAGAAATATGGTTTTTAGGGTAAACTTTAGGATTTAGGTTCAAAATTAGGGTTTAGATTTTGAAATTGGGTTTTGGGTAAAAATTAGGGTTTATGGTCAAAATTACGGTTTAGGGTTTGAAATAGGGTTTTTAGTTTATAATATGGTTTATGGTAAAATTAAGGTTTCGGGTTAAAATTAGGGTTTTGATTTAAAATTAGGGTTTTGGGTTAAAATTAGGGTTTTGATTTAAAAATTGGGGTTTGGGTCAAAAATAATGTTAGAATTAGGGTTTTAGATAAAAAATAGGGTTTAGGGTCAAAATTAGGTTTTATGGTTTGAAATAGGGTTGAGTTTAAAATAGGGTTTTGGGTCAAAAATAGGGTTAGACTTGGGGTTCTGGGTCAAATTGAGGTTTTCGGGTCAAAGTTAGGGTTCTTGGTCAAATTGAGGTTTTCGGGTCAAAATTAGGGTTTAGGGTTTGAAATAGGGTTTTGATTTTAAAATAGGGTTTTGGGTCAAAAATAGGGTTAGAATTAGGGTTTTGGGTAAAAATAGGCTTTCGGATTAAAATTAGGGTTTAGGGTCAAAACTAGGGTTTCGGGTCAAAATTAGGGTTTCGGGTTAAAAATAGGGTTAGAATTAAGGTTTTGGGTAAAAATTACGGTTTTGGGTTAAAATTAGGGTTTTGGGCCAAAATTAGGGTTTTGGGTCAAAATTAGGGTTTTGGGTTTAAAATAGGGTTTTGGGTCAAAATAAGGGTTTAGGGTTTGAAATAGGGTTTTGAGTTTTAAATAGGGTTTTGGGTCAAAAATCGGGTTAGAATTAGGGTTTTGGGTAAAATTAGGGGTTTTGGTCAAAATTAGGGTTTTGGGTTAAAATTAGGGTTTTGGGGCAAAATTAGGGTTTTCGGTCAAAATTAGGGTTTTGATTTAATAATTGGGTTTAGGGTCAAAAATAGGGTTAGAATTTGGGTTTTGGGTAAAATTAGGGTTTTGGGTCAAAAATAGGGTTTTGAGTTTAAAATAGGGTTTTGGGTCCAAAATAGGGTTAGAATTACGGTTTTAGGTAAAAATTAGGGTTTAGGGTCAAAATTAGGGTTTAGGGTTTGAAATAGGGTTTTGAATTTAAAATAGGGTTTGGGGTCAAAAATAAGGTTAGAATTAGGGTTTTGGGTAAAATTAGGGTGTCGGGTCAAAATTAGGGTTCTGGGTCAATTTAGGATTTTGGGTCAAAATTAGGGTTTAGGGTTTGAAATAGGGTTTTGAGTTTAAAATAGGGTTAGAATTAGGGTTTTGGGTAAAATTAGGGTTTCGGATCAAAATTAGGGTTCTGGGTCAAATTGAGGGTTTCAGGTCAAAATTAAGGTTTAGGGATTGAAATAGGGTTTTGAGTTTAAAATAGGGTTTTGGGTCAAAAATAGGGTTAGAATTAGGGTTTTGGGTAAAATTAGGGTTTCGGGTCAAAATTAGGGTTTTGGGTCGAAATTAGGGTTTTGAGTTTAAAATAGGGTTTTGGGTCAAAAATAGGGTTAGATAAGGGTTTCGGGTCAAAAATAGGGTTTTGGGTCAAAATTAGGGTTTAGGGTCAAAACTAGGGTTAGAAATATGGTTTTGGGTAAAAATTAGGGTTTATGGTCAAAATTACGGTTTAGGGTTTGAAATAGGATTTTGAGTTTAAAATAGGGTTTTGGGTAAAATTACCGTTTCGGGTTAAAATAGGGTTAGAATTAGGGTTTTGGGTAAAATTAGGGTTTTGGGTCGAAATTAGGGTTTTGAGTTTAGAATAGGGTTTTGGGTCAAAAATAGGGTTAGAATTAGGGTTTTGGGTCAAAAATAGGGTTTTGGGTCAAAACTAGGGTTAGAAATATGGTTTTGGGTAAAAATTAGGGTTTATGGTCAAAATTACGGTTTAGGGTTTGAAATAGGATTTTGAGTTTAAAATAGGGTTTTGGGTAAAATTACCGTTTCGGGTTAAAATAGGGTTAGAATTAGGGTTTTGGGTCGAAATTAGGGTTTTGAGTTTAGAATAGGGTTTTGGGTCAAAAATAGGGTTAGAATTAGGGTTTTGGGTCAAAAATAGGGTTTTGGGTAAAATTACGGTTAGAAATATGGTTTTGGGTAAACTTTAGGATTTAGGGTCAAAATTAGGGTTTAGATTTTGAAATAGGGTTTTGGGTAAAAATTAGGGTTTATGGTCAAAATTACGGTTTAGGGTTTGAAATAGGGTTTTGAGTTTAAAATAGGGTTTTGGATAAAATTACGGTTTCGGGTTAAAATTAGGGTTTTGATTTAAAATTAGGGTTTTTGGTTAAAATTAGGGTTTTGATTTAAAAATTGGGGTTTGGGTCAAAAATAAGGTTAGAATTAGGGTTTTAGATAAAAATTAGGGTTTAGGGTCAAAATTAGGGTTTAGGGTTTGAAATAGGGTTTGAGTTTAAAATAGGGTTTTGGGTCAAAAATAGGGTTAGACTTAGGGTGTTAGGTCAAATTGAGGTTTCGGGTCAGTTAGGGTTCTGGGTCAAATTGAGGTTTTCGGGTCAAAATTAGGGTTTAGGGTTTGAAATAGGGTTTCGAGTTTAAAATAGGGTTTTGGGTCAAAAATAGGGTTAGAATTAGGGTTTTGGGTAAAAATAGGCTTTCGGATTAAAATTAGGGTTTAGGGTCAAAACTAGGGTTTCGGGTCAAAATTAAGGTTTCGGGTAAAAAATAGGGTTAGAATTAGGGTTTTGGGTAAAAATTACGGTTTTGGGTTAAAATTAGGGTTTTGGGCCAAAATTAGGGTTTTGTGTCAAAATTAGGGTTTTGGGTTTAAAATAGGGTTTGGGTCAAAATAAGGGTTTAGGGTTTGAAATAGGGTTTTGAGTTTTAAATAGGGTTTTGGGTCAAAAATCGGGTTAGAATTAGGGTTTTGGGTAAAATTAGGGTTTTGGGTCAAAATTAGGGTTCTGGGTCAAATTTAGGATTTTGGGTCAAAATTAGGGTTTTGGGTCAAAAATAGGGTTTTGAGTTTATAATAGGGTTTTGGGTAAAATTTGGGTTTCGGGTCAAAATTAGGGTTCTAGGTCAAATTGAGGGTTTCGGGTCAAAATTAGGGTTTAGGGTTTGAAATATGGTTTTGAGTTTAAAATAGGGTTTTGGATCAAAAATAGGGTTAGAATTAGGGTTTAGGGTTTCAAATAGGGTTTTGAATTTAAAGTAGGGTTTGGGGTCAAAATTAGGGTTTAGGGTTTGAAATAGGGTTTTGAGTTTAAAATAGGGTTAGAATTAGGGTAATGGGTAAAATTAGGGTTTCGGGTCAAAATTAGGGTTTAGGGATTGAAATAGGGTTGAGTTTAAAATAGGGTTTTGGGTCAAAAATAGGGTTAGAATTAGGGTTTTGGGTAAAATTAGGGTTTTGGGTTGAAATTAGGGTTTTGAGTTTAAAATAGGGTTTTGGGTCAAAATAGGGTTAGAATTAGTGTTTTGGGTCGAAATTAGGGTTTTGGGTCAAAAATAGGGTTAGAAATATGGTTTTGGGTAAACTTTAGGATTTAGGTTCAAAATTAGGGTTTAGATTTTGAAATTGGGTTTTGGGTAAAAATTAGGGTTTATGGTCAAAATTACGGATTTGGGTTTGAAATAGGGTTTTTAGTTTATAATATGGTTTATGGTAAAATTACGGTTTCGGGTTAAAATTAGGGTTTTGATTTAAAATTAGGGTTTTGGGTTAAGATTAGGGTTTTGATTTAAAAATTGGGGTTTGGGTCAAAAATAATGTTAGAATTAGGGTTTTAGATAAAAAAATAGGGTTTAGGGTCAAAATTAGGTTTTATGGTTTGAAATAGGGTTTTGAGTTTAAAATAGGGTTTTGGGTCAAAATTAGGGTTTAGGGTTTGAAATAGGGTTTTGAGTTTATAATAGGGTTTTGGGTAAAATTTGGGTTTCGGGTCAAAATTAGGGTTCTGGGTCAAATTGAGGGTTTCGGGTCAAAATTAGGGATTAGGGTTTGAAATATGGTTTTAAGTTTAAAATAGGGTTTTGGATCAAAAATAGGGTTAGAATTAGGGTTTAGGGTTTCAAATAGGGTTTTGAATTTAAAGTAGGGTTTGGGGTCAAAATTAGGGTTTAGGGTTTGAAATAGGGTTTTGAGTTTAAAATAGGGTTAGAATTAGGGTACTGGGTAAAATTTGGGTTTCGGGTCAAAATTAGGGTTTAGGGATTGAAATAGGGTTGAGTTTAAAATAGGGTTTTGGGTCAAAAATAGGGTTAGACTAAGGGTTCTGGGTCAAATTGAGGTTTTCGGGTCAAGGTTAGGGTTCTTGGTCAAATTGAGGTTTTCGGGTCGAAATTAGGGTTTAGGGTTTGAAATAGGGTTTTGATTTTAAAATAGGGTTTTGGGTCAAAAATAGGGTTAGAATTAGGGTTTTGGGTAAAAATAGGCTTTCGGATTAAAATTAGGGTTTAGGGTCAAAACTAGGGTTTCGGGTCAAAATTAGGGTTTTGGGTTAAAAATAGGGTTAGAATTAGGGTTTTGGGTAAAAATTACGGTTTTGGGTTAAAATTAGGGTTTTGGGCCAAAATTAGGGTTTTGGGTCAAAATTAGGGTTTTGGGTTTAAAATATGGTTTTGGGTCAAAATAAGGGTTTAGGTTTTGAAATAGGGTTTTGTGTTTTAAATAGGGTTTTGGGTCAAAAATCGGGTTAGAATTAGGGTTTGGGTAAAATTTGGGTTTCGGGTCAAAATTAGGGTTTCGGGTCGAAATTAGGGTTTTGAGTTTAAAATAGGGTTTTGGGTCAAAATAGGGTTAGAGTTAGTGTTTTGGGTCGAAATTAGGGTTTAAGGTCAAAATTAGGGTTAGAAATATGGTTTTTAGGGTAAACTTTAGGATTTAGGTTCAAAATTAGGGTTTAGATTTTGAAATTGGGTTTTGGGTAAAAATTAGGGTTTATGGTCAAAATTACGGTTTAGGGTTTGAAATAGGGTTTTTAGTTTATAATATGGTTTATGGTAAAATTAAGGTTTCGGGTTAAAATTAGGGTTTTGATTTAAAATTAGGGTTTTGGGTTAAAATTAGGGTTTTGATTTAAAAATTGGGGTTTGGGTCAAAAATAATGTTAGAATTAGGGTTTTAGATAAAAAATAGGGTTTAGGGTCAAAATTAGGTTTTATGGTTTGAAATAGGGTTGAGTTTAAAATAGGGTTTTGGGTCAAAAATAGGGTTAGACTTGGGGTTCTGGGTCAAATTGAGGTTTTCGGGTCAAAGTTAGGGTTCTTGGTCAAATTGAGGTTTTCGGGTCAAAATTAGGGTTTAGGGTTTGAAATAGGGTTTTGATTTTAAAATAGGGTTTTGGGTCAAAAATAGGGATAGAATTAGGGTTTTGGGTAAAAATAGGCTTTCGGATTAAAATTAGGGTTTAGGGTCAAAACTAGGGTTTCGGGTCAAAATTAGGGTTTCGGGTTAAAAATAGGGTTAGAATTAAGGTTTTTGGTAAAAATTACGGTTTTGGGTTAAAATTAGGGTTTTGGGCCAAAATTAGGGTTTTGGGTCAAAATTAGGGTTTTGGGTTTAAAATAGGGTTTTGGGTCAAAATAAGGGTTTAGGGTTTGAAATAGGGTTTTGAGTTTTAAATAGGGTTTTGGGTCAAAAATCGGGTTAGAATTAGGGTTTTGGGTAAAATTAGGGGTTCAGGTCAAAATTAGGGTTTTGGGTTAAAATTAGGGTTTTGGGGCAAAATTAGGGTTTTCGGTCAAAATTAGGGTTTTGATTTAATAATTGGGTTTAGGGTCAAAAATAGGGTTAGAATTTGGGTTTTGGGTAAAATTAGGGTTTTGGGTCAAAAATAGGGTTTTGAGTTTAAAATAGGGTTTTGGGTCCAAAATAGGGTTAGAATTACGGTTTTAGGTAAAAATTAGGGTTTAGGGTCAAAATTAGGGTTTAGGGTTTGAAATAGGGTTTTGAATTTAAAATAGGGTTTGGGGTCAAAAATAAGGTTAGAATTAGGGTTTTGGGTAAAATTAGGGTGTCGGGTCAAAATTAGGGTTCTGGGTCAATTTAGGATTTTGGGTCAAAATTAGGGTTTAGGGTTTGAAATAGGGTTTTGAGTTTAAAATAGGGCTAGAATTAGGGTTTTGGGTAAAATTAGGGTTTCGGATCAAAATTAGGGTTCTGGGTCAAATTGAGGGTTTCAGGTCAAAATTAAGGTTTAGGGATTGAAATAGGGTTTTGAGTTTAAAATAGGGTTTTGGGTCAAAAATAGGGTAAGAATTAGGGTTTTGGGTAAAATTAGGGTTTCGGGTCAAAATTAGGGTTTTGGGTCGAAATTAGGGTTTTGAGTTTAAAATAGGGTTTTGGGTCAAAATAGGGTTAGATAAGGGTTTCGGGTCAAAAATAGGGTTTTGGGTCAAAATTAGGGTGTAGGGTCAAAACTAGGGTTAGAAATATGGTTTTGGGTAAAAATTAGGGTTTATGGTCAAAATTACGGTTTAGGGTTTGAAATAGGATTTTGAGTTTAAAATAGGGTTTTGGGTAAAATTACCGTTTCGGGTTAAAATAGGGTTAGAATTAGGGTTTTGGGTAAAATTAGGGTTTTGGGTAGATATTAGTGTTTTGAGTTTAGAATAGGGTTTTGGGTCAAAAATAGGGTTATAATTAGGGTTTTGTGTCAAAAATAGGGTTTTGGGTCAAAACTAGGGTTAGAAATATGGTTTTAGGTAAAAATTAGGGTTTATGGTCAAAATTACGGTTTAGGGTTTGAAATAGGATTTTGAGTTTAAAATAGGGTTTTGGGTAAAATTACCGTTTCGGGTTAAAATAGGGTTAGAATTAGGGTTTTGGGTCGAAATTAGGGTTTTGAGTTTAGAATAGGGTTTTGGGTCAAAAATAGGGTTAGAATTAGGGTTTTGGGTCAAAAATAGGGTTTTGGGTAAAATTACGGTTAGAAATATGGTTTTGGGTAAACTTTAGGATTTAGGGTCAAAATTAGGGTTTAGATTTTGAAATAGGGTTTTGGGTAAAAATTAGGGTTTATGGTCAAAATTACGGTTTAGGGTTTGAAATAGGGTTTTGAGATTAAAATAGGGTTTTGGGTAAAATTACGGTTTCGGGTTAAAATTAGGGTTTTGATTTAAAATTAGGGTTTTTGGTTAAAATTAGGGTTTTGATTTAAAAATTGGGGTTTGGGTCAAAAATAAAGTTAGAATTAGGGTTTTAGATAAAAATTAGGGTTTAGGGTCAAAATTAGGGTTTAGGGTTTGAAATAGGGTTTGAGTTTAAAATAGGGTTTTGGGTCAAAAATAGGGTTAGACTTAGGGTTCTGGGTCAAATTGAGGTTTTCGGGTCAAAGTTAGGGTTCTTGGTCAAATTGAGGTTTTCGGGTCAAAATTAGGGTTTAGGGTTTGAAATAGGGTTTGAGTTTAAAATAGGGTTTTGGGTCAAAATAGGTTAGAGTTAGTGTTTTGGGTCGAAATTAGGGTTTAAGGTCAAAATTAGGGTTAGAAATATGGTTTTGGGTAAACTTTAGGATTTAGGTTCAAAATTAGGGTTTAGATTTTGAAATTGGGTTTTGGGTAAAAATTAGGGTTTATGGTCAAAATTACGGTTTTGGGTTTGAAATAGGGTTTTTAGTTTATAATATGGTTTATGGTAAAATTACGGTTTCGGTTTAAAATTAGGGTTTTGATTTAAAATTAGGGTTTTGGGTTAAGATTAGGGTTTTGATTTAAAAATTGGGGTTTGGGTCAAAAATAATGTTAGAATTAGGGTTTTAGATAAAAAAATAGGGTTTAGGGTCAAAATTAGGTTTTATGGTTTGAAATAGGGTTGAGTTTAAAATAGGGTTTTGGGTCAAAAATAGGGTTAGACTTAGGGTTCTGGGTCAAATTGAGGTTTTCGGGTCAAAGTTAGGGTTCTTGGTCAAATTGAGGTTTTCGGGTCAAAATTAGGGTTTAGGGTTTGAAATAGGGTTTGAGTTTAAAATAGGGTTTTGGGTCAAAAATAGGGTTAGAATTAGGGTTTTGGGTAAAAATTGGCTTTCGGATTAAAATTAGGGTTTAGGGTCAAAACTAGGGTTTCGGGTCAAAATTAGGGTTTGGGGTTAAAAATAGGGTTAGAATTAGGGTTTTGGGTAAAAATTACGGTTTTGGGTTAAAATTAGGGTTTTGGGCCAAAATTAGGGTTTTGGGTCAAAATTAGGGTTTTGGGTTTAAAATTGGGTTTTGGGCCAAAATAAGGGTTTAGGGTTTGAAATAGGGTTTTGAGTTTTAAATAGGGTTTTGGGTCAAAAATCGGGTTAGAATTAGGGTTTTGGGTAAAATTAGGGTTTCAGGTCAAAATTAGGGTTTTGGGGCAAAATTAGGGTTTTCGGTCAAAATTAGGGTTTTGATTTAATAATTGGGTTTAGGGTCAAAAATAGGGTTAGAATTTGGGTTTTGGGTAAAATTAGGGTTTTGGGTCAAAAATAGGGTTTTGAGTTTAAAATAGGGTTTTGGGTCCAAAATAGGGTTAGAATTACGGTTTTAGGTAAAAATTAGGGTTTAGGGTCAAAATTAGGGTTTAGGGTTTGAAATAGGGTTTTGAATTTAAAATAGGGTTTGGGGTCAAAAATAAGGTTAGAATTAGGGTTTTGGGTAAAATTAGGGTGTCGGGAAAAAAAAAGGGTTCTGGGTCAATTTAGGATTTTGGGTCAAAATTAAGGTTTAGGGTTTGAAATAGGGTTTTGAGTTTAAAATAGGGTTAGAATTAGGGTTTTGGGTAAAATTAGGGTTTCGGATCAAAATTAGGGTTCTGGGTCAAATTGAGGGTTTCAGGTCAAAATTAAGGTTTAGGGATTGAAATAGGGTTTTGAGTTTAAAATAGGGTTAGAATTAGGGTTTTGGGTAAAATTAGGGTTTCGGGTCAAAATTAGGGTTTTGGGTCGAAATTAGGGTTTTGAGTTTAAAATAGGGTTTTGGGTCAAAAATAGGGTTAGATAAGGGTTTCGGGTCAAAAATAGGGTTTTGGGTCAAAATTAGGGTTTAGGGTCAAAACTAGGGTTAGAAATATGGTTTTGGGTAAAAATTAGGGTTTATGGTCAAAATTACGGTTTAGGGTTTGAAATAGGATTTTGAGTTTAAAATAGGGTTTTGGGTAAAATTACCGTTTCGGGTTAAAATAGGGTTAGAATTAGGGTTTTGGGTAAAATTAGGGTTTTGGGTCGAAATTAGGGCTTTGAGTTTAGAATAGGGTTTTGGGTCAAAAATAGGGTTAGAATTAGGGTTTTGGGTCAAAAATAGGGTTTTGGGTCAAAATTAGGGTTTAGGGTAAAATTACGGTTAGAAATATGGTTTTGGGTAAACTTTAGGATTTAGGGTCAAAATTAGGGTTTAGATTTTGAAATAGGGTTTTGGGTAAAAATTAGGGTTTATGGTCAATATTACGGTTTAGGGTTTGAAATAGGGTTTTGAGTTTAAAATAGGGTTTTGGGTAAAATTACGGTTTCGGGTTAAAATTAGGGTTTTGATTTAAAATTAGGGTTTTGGGTTAAAATTAGGGTTTTGATTTAAAAATTGGGGTTTGGGTCAAAAATAAGGTTAGAATTAGGGTTTTAGATAAAAATTAGGGTTTAGGGTCAAAATTAGGGTTTAGGGTTTGAAATAGGGTTTGAGTTTAAAATAGGGTTTTGGGTCAAAAATAGGGTTAGACTTAGGGTTCTGGGTCAAATTGAGGTATTCGGGTCAAAGTTAGGGTTCTGGGTCAAATTGAGGTTTTCGGGTCAAAATTAGGGTTTAGGGTTTGAAATAGGGTTTTGAGTTTAAAATAGCGTTTTGGGTCAAAAATAGGGTTAGAATTAGGGTTTTGGGTAAAAATAGGCTTTCGGATTAAAATTAGGGTTTAGGGGCAAAACTAGGGTTTCGGGTCAAAATTAGGGTTTCGGGTCAAAAATAGGGTTAGAATTAGGGTTTTGGGTAAAAATTACGGTTTTGGGTTAAAATTAGGGTTTTGGGCCAAAATTAGGGTTTTGGGTCAAAATTAGGGTTTTGGGTTTAAAATAGGGTTTGGGTCAAAATAAGGGTTTAGGGTTTGAAATAGGGTTTTGAGTTTTAAATAGGGTTTTGGGTCAAAAATCGGGTTAGAATTAGGGTTTTGGGTAAAATTAGGTTTTCGGGTCAAAATTAGGGTTTTGGGTTAAAATTAGGGTTTTGGGGCAAAATTGGGTTTTGGGTCAAAAATAGGGTTAGAATTAGGGTTTAGGGTCAAAATTAGGGTTAGAAATATGGTTTTAGGTAAACTTTAGGATTTAGGGTCAAAATTAGGGTTTAGGGTTTGAAATAGGGTTTTGGGTAAAAATTAGGGTTTATGGTCAAAATTACGGTTTAGGGTTTGAAATAGGGTTTTGAGTTTAAAATAGGGTTTTGGGTAAAATTACGGTTTAGGGTTGAAATTATGGTTTTGATTTAAAATTAGGGTTTTGGATTAAAATTAGGGTTTTGATTTAGAAATTGGATTTTCAGTCAAAAAGAAGGTTAGAATTAGGGTTTTACATAAAAATTAGTGTTTAGGGTCAAAATTAGGGTTTAGGGTTTGAAATAGGGTTTTGAGTTTAAAATAGGGTTTTGGGTCAAAAATAGGGTTCGAATTAGGGTTCTGGGTCAAAGTGAGGTTTTCGTGTCAAAGTTAGGGTTCTGGGTCAAATTGAGGTTTTCGGGTCAAAATCAGGGTTTGAATTAGGGTTTTGGGTAAAATTGGGGTATCGGATTAAAATTAGGGTTTAGGGTTTAGGTTCAAAACTAGGGTTTCGGGTCAAAATTAGGGTTTTGAGTTTAAAATATGGTTTTGTGTAAAAATTAGGGTTTAGGGTTTGGAATAGGGTTTTGGGTAAAAATTAGGGTTTTGAGTTTAAAATAGGGTTAGAATTAGGGTTTTGCGGCAAAATTAGGGTTTTCGGTCAAAATTAGGGTTTTGAATTAATAATTGGGTTTAGGGTCAAAAATAGGGTTAGAATTTGGGTTTTGGGTAAAATTAGGGTTTTGGATTTAAAATAGGGTTTTGGGTCAAAAAAGGGTTAGAATTACGGTTTTGGGTAAAAATTAGGGATTAGGGTCAAAATTAGGGTTTAGGGTTTGAAATAGGGTTTTGAGTTTAAAATAGGGTTTTGCGTAAAAAATAGGGTTAGAATTAGGGTTTTGGGTAAAATTAGGGTTTCGGGTAAAAATTAGGGTTTTGGGTCGAAATTAGGGTTTTGGGTTTAAAATAGGGTTTTGGGT
Organism: Sophora flavescens; assembly: GCA_030762895.1. Lineage (NCBI taxonomy): Eukaryota > Viridiplantae > Streptophyta > Magnoliopsida > Fabales > Fabaceae > Sophora > Sophora flavescens. Next base: position 38,519 of record JAUPTC010000483.1, read on the forward strand.
CAAAAATACGGTTAGAATTAGGGTTTTGGTTCAAAAATTGGGTTTTGGGTCAAAATTAGGGTTAGAAATATGGTTTTGGGTAAACTTTAGGATTTAGGGTCAAAATTAGGGTTTTGGGTTTTGGGTAAAAATTAGGGTTTATGGTCCAAATTACGGTTTAGGGTTTGAAATAGGGGTTTGAGTTTAAAATAGGGTTTTTGGTAAAATTACGGTTTCGGCTTAAAATTAGGGTTTTGAATTAAAATTAGGGTTTTGGGTTAAAATTAGGGTTTTGATTTAAAAATGGGGGTTTTGGGTAAAATTACGGTTTCGGCTTAAAATTAGGGTTTTGAATTAAAATTAGGGTTTTGGGTTAAAATTAGGGTTTTGATTTTAAAATGGGGGTTTGGGGTCAAAATATGGGTTTAGGGTTTGAAATAGGGTTTTGGGTAAAAATAGGGTTTTGGATTAAAAGTAGGGTTTAGGGTTTAGGGTCAAAACTAGGGTTTCGGGTCAAAATTAGGGTTTTGGGTCAAAATTAGGGTTTTGAGTTTAAAATTGGGTTTAGGGTTTGAAATAGGGTTTTGAGTTTAAAATAGGGTTTTGGGTCAAAATAGGGTTAGAATTAGGGTTTTGGGGCAAAATTAGGGTTTTCGGTCAAAATTAGGGTTTTGATTTAATAATTGGGTTTAGGGTCAAAAATAGGGTTAGAATTTGGGTTTTGGGTAAAATTAGGGTTTTGGGTCAAAAATAGGGTTTTGAGTTTAAAATAGGGTTTTGGGTCAAAAATAGGGTTAGAATTACGGTTTTAGGTAAAAATTAGGGTTTAGGGTCAAAATTAGGGTTTAGGGTTTGAAATAGGGTTTTGAATTTAAAATAGGGTTTGGGGTCAAAAATAAGGTTAGAATTAGGGTTTTGGGTAAAATTAGGGTTTCGGGTCAAAATTAGGGTTCTGGGTCAAATTTAGGATTTTGGGTCAAAATTAGGGTTTAGGGTTTGAAATAGGGTTTTGAGTTTAAAATAGGGTTAGAATTAGGGTTTTGGGTAAAATTAGGGTTTCGGGTCAAAATTAGGGTTCTGGGTCAAATTGAGGGTTTCAGGTCAAAATTAAGGTTTAGGGATTGAAATAGGGTTAGAATTAGGGTTTTGGGTAAAATTAGGGTTTCGGGTCAAAATTAGGGTTTTGGGTCGAAATTAGGGTTTTGAGTTTAAAATAGGGTTTTGGGTCAAAAATAGGGTTAGATAAGGGTTTCGGGTCAAAAATAGGGTTTTCGGTCACAATTAGGGTTTAGGGTCAAAACTAGGGTTAAAAATATGGTTTTGGGTAAAAATTAGGGTTTATGGTCAAAATTACGGTTTAGGGTTTGAAATAGGATTTTGAGTTTAAAATAGGGTTTTGGGTAAAATTACCGTTTCGGGTTAAAATAGGGTTAGAATTAGGGTTTTGGGTCGAAATTAGGGTTTTGAGTTTATAATAGGGTTTTGGGTCAAAAATAGGGTTAGAATTAGGGTTTTGGGTCAAAAATAGGGTTTAGGGTCAAAATTAGGGTTTAGGGTTTGAAATAGGGTTTTGAGTTTAAAATAGGGTTTTGGGTCAAAAATAGGGTTCGAATTAGGGTTCTGGGTCAAAGTGAGGTTTTCGTGTCAAAGTTAGGGTTCTGGGTCAAATTGAGGTTTTCGGGTCAAAATCAGGGTTTGAATTAGGGTTTTGGGTAAAATTGGGGTATCGGATTAAAATTAGGGTTTAGGGTCAAAACTAGGGTTTCGGGTCAAAATTAGGGTTTTGAGTTTAAAATAGGGTTTTGTGTAAAAATTAGGGTTTAGGGTTTGGAATAGGGTTTTGGGTAAAAATTAGGGTTTTGAGTTTAAAATAGGGTTAGAATTTGGGTTTTGCGGCAAAATTAGGGTTTTCGGTCAAAATTAGGGTTTTGATTTAATAATTGGGTTTAGGGTCAAAAATAGGGTTAGAATTTGGGTTTTGGGTAAAATTAGGGTTTTGGGTTTAAAATAGGGTTTTGGGTCAAAAAAAGGGTTAGAATTACGGTTTTGGGTAAAAATTAGGGATTAGGGTCAAAATTAGGGTTTAGGGTTTGAAATAGGGTTTTGAGTTTAAAATAGGGTTTTGGGTCAAAAATAGGGTTAGAATTAGGGTTTTGGGTAAAATTAGGGTTTCGGGTCAAAATTAGGGTTTTGGGTCGAAATTAGGGTTTTGGGTTTAAAATAGGGTTTTGGGTCAAAAATAGGGTTAGAATTAGGGTTTTGGTTCAAAAATTGGGTTTTGGGTCAAAATTAGGGTTTAGGGTCAAAATTAGGGTTAGAAATATGGTTTTGGGTAAACTTTAGGATTTAGGGTCAAAATTAGGGTTTTGGGTAAAAATTAGGGTTTATGGTCCAAATTACGGTTTAGGGTTTGAAATAGGGGTTTGAGTTTAAAATAGGGTTTTGGGTAAAATTACGGTTTCGGCTTAAAATTAGGGTTTTGAATTAAAATTAGGGTTTTGGGTTAAAATTAGGGTTTTGATTTAAAAATGGGGGTTTGGGGTCAAAATTAGGGTTTAGGGTTTGAATTAGGGTTTTGGGTAAAAATAGGGTTTTGGATTAAAAGTAGGGTTTAGGGTTTAGGGTCAAAACTAGGGTTTCGGGTCAAAATTAGGGTTTTGGGTCAAAATTAGGGTTTTGAGTTTAAAATTGGGTTTAGGGTTTGAAATAGGGTTTTGAGTTTAAAATAGGGGTTTGGGTCAAAATAGGGTTAGAATTAGGGTTTTGGGGCAAAATTAGGGTTTTCGGTCAAAATTAGGGTTTTGATTTAATAATTGGGTTTAGGGTCAAAAATAGGGTTAGAATTTGGGTTTTGGGTAAAATTAGGGTTTTGGGTCAAAAATAGGGCTGTGTTTAAAATAGGGTTTTGGGTCCAAAATAGGGTTAGAATTACGGTTTTAGGTAAAAATTAGGGTTTAGGGTCAAAATTAGGGTTTAGGGTTTGAAATTAGGGTTCTGGGTCAAATTGAGGGTTTAGGTCAAAATTAAGGTTTAGGGATTGAAATAGGGTTTTGAGTTTAAAATAGGGTTTTGGGTCAAAAATAGGGTTAGAATTAGGGTTTTGGGTAAAATTAGGGTTTCGGGTCAAAATTAGGGTTTTGTGTCGAAATTAGGGTTTTGAGTTTAAAATAGGGTTTTGGGTCAAAAATAGGGTTAGATAAGGGTTTCGGGTCAAAAATAGGGTTTTGGGTCAAAATTAGGGTTTAGGGTCAAAACTAGGGTTAAAAATATGGTTTTGGGTAAAAATTAGGGTTTATGGTCAAAATTACGGTTTAGGGTTTGAAATAGGATTTTGAGTTTAAAATAGGGTTTTGGGTAAAATTACCGTTTCGGGTTAAAATAAGGTTAGAATTAGGGTTTTGGGTAAAATTAGGGTTTTGGGTCGAAATTAGGGTTTTGAGTCTAGAATAGGGTTTTGGGTCAAAAATAGGGTTAGAATTAGGGTTTTGGGTCAAAAATAGGGTTTTGGGTCAAAATTAGGGTTTAGGGTAAAATTACGGTTAGAAATATGGTTTTGGGTAAACTTTAGGATTTAGGGTCAAAATTAGGGTTTAGATTTTGAAATAGGGTTTTGGGTGAAAATTAGGGTTTATGGTCAAAATTACGGTTTAGGGTTTGAAATAGGGTTTTGAGTTTAAAATAGGGTTTTGGGTAAAATTACGGTTTCGGGTTAAAATTAGGGTTTTGATTTAAAATTAGGGTTTTGGGTTAAAATTAGGGTTTTGATTTAAAAATTGGGGTTTGGGTCAAAAATAAGGTTAGAATTAGGGTTTTAGATAAAAATTAGGGTTTAGGGTCAAAATTAGGGTTTAGGGTTTGAAATAGGGTTTGAGTTTAAAATAGGGTTTTGGGTCAAAAATAGGGTTAGACTTAGGGTTCTGGGTAAAATTGAGGTATTCGGGTCAAAGTTAGGGTTCTGGGTCAAATTGAGGTTTTCGGGTCAAAATTAGGGTTTAGGGTTTGAAATAGGGTTTTGAGTTTAAAATAGGGTTTTGGGTCAAAAATAGGGTTAGAATTAGGGTTTTGGGTAAAAATAGGCTTTCGGATTAAAATTAGGGTTTAGGGTCAAAACTAGGGTTTCGGGTCAAAATTAGGGTTTCGGGTCAAAAATAGGGTTAGAATTAGGGTTTTGGGTAAAAATTACGGTTTTGGGTTAAAATTAGGGTTTTGGGCCAAAATTAGGGTTTTGGGTCAAAATTAGGGTTTTGGGTTTAAAATAGGGTTTGGGTCAAAATAAGGGTTTAGGGTTTGAAATAGGGTTTTGAGTTTTAAATAGGGTTTTGGGTCTAAAATCGGGTTAGAATTAAGGTTTTGGGTAAAATTAGGGTTTCGGGTCAAAATTAGGGTTTTGGGTTAAAATTAGGGTTTTGGGGCAAAAATAGGGTTTTGGGTCAAAAATAGGGTTAGAATTAGGGTTTTGTGTCAAAATTAGGGTTTAGGGTCAAAATTAGGGTTAGAAATATGGTTTTAGGTAAACTTTAGGATTTAGGGTCAAAATTAGGGTTTAGGGTTTGAAATAGGGTTTTGGGTAAAAATTAGGGTTTATGGTCAAAATTACGGTTTAGGGTTTGAAATAGGGTTTTGAGTTTAAAATAGGGTTTTGGGTAAAATTACGGTTTAGGGTTGAAATTATGGTTTTGATTTAAAATTAGGGTTTTGGATTAAAATTAGGGTTTTGATTTAGAAATTGGATTTTCAGTCAAAAAGAAGGTTAGAATTAGGGTTTTACATAAAAATTAGTGTTTAGGGTCAAAATTAGGGTTTAGGGTTTGAAATAGGGTTTTGAGTTTAAAATAGGGTTTTGGGTCAAAAATAGGGTTCGAATTAGGGTTCTGGGTCAAAGTGAGGTTTTCGTGTCAAAGTTAGGGTTCTGGGTCAAATTGAGGTTTTCGGGTCAAAATCAGGGTTTGAATTAGGGTTTTGGGTAAAATTGGGGTATCGGATTAAAATTAGGGTTTAGGGTTTAGGGTCAAAACTAGGGTTTCGGGTCAAAATTAGGGTTTTGAGTTTAAAATAGGGTTTTGTGTAAAAATTAGGGTTTAGGGTTTGGAATAGGGTTTTGGGTAAAAATTAGGGTTTTGAGTTTAAAATAGGGTTAGAATTAGGGTTTTGCGGCAAAATTAGGGTTTTCGGTCAAAATTAGGGTTTTGATTTAATAATTGGGTTTAGGGTCAAAAATAGGGTTAGAATTTGGGTTTTGGGTAAAATTAGGGTTTTGGGTTAAAAATAGGGTTTTGGGTCAAAAAAAGGGTTAGAATTACGGTTTTGGGTAAAAATTAGGGATTAGGGTCAAAATTAGGGTTTTGGGTTTGAAATAGGGTTTTGAGTTTAAAATAGGGTTTTGGGTCAAAAATAGGGTTAGAATTAGGGTTTTGGGTAAAATTAGGGTTTCGGGTCAAAATTAGGGTTTTGGGTCGAAATTAGGGTTTTGGGTTTAAAATAGGGTTTTAGGTCAAAAATAGGGTTAGAATTAGGGTTTTGGTTCAAAAATTGGGTTTTGGGTCAAAATTAGGGTTTATGGTCAAAATTAGGGTTAGAAATATGGTTTTGGGTAAACTTTAGGATTTAGGGTCAAAATTAGGGTTTTGGGTAAAAATTAGGGTTTATGGTCCAAATTACGGTTTAGGGTTTGAAATAGGGGTTTGAGTTTAAAATAGGGTTTTGGGTAAAATTACGGTTTCGGCTTAAAATTAGGGTTTTGAATTAAAATTAGGGTTTTGGGTTAAAATTAGGGTTTTGATTTAAAAATGGGGGTTTGGGGTCAAAATTAGGGTTTAGGGTTTGAATTAGGGTTTTGGGTAAAAATAGGGTTTTGGATTAAAAGTAGGGTTTAGGGTTTAGGGTCAAAACTAGGGTTTCGGGTCAAAATTAGGGTTTTGGGTCAAAATTAGGGTTTTGAGTTTAAAATTGGGTTTAGGGTTTGAAATAGGGTTTTGAGTTTAAAATAGGGGTTTGGGTCAAAATAGGGTTAGAATTAGGGTTTTGGGGCAAAATTAGGGTTTTCGGTCAAAATTAGGGTTTTGATTTAATAATTGGGTTTAGGGTCAAAAATAGGGTTAGAATTTGGGTTTTGGGTAAAATTAGGGTTTTGTGTTTAAAATAGGGTTTTGGGTCCAAAATAGGGTTAGAATTACGGTTTTAGGTAAAAATTAGGGTTTAGGGTCAAAATTAGGGTTTAGGGTTTGAAATAGGGTTTTGAATTTAAAATAGGGTTTGGGGTCAAAAATAAGGTTAGAATTAGGGTTTTGGGTAAAATTAGGGTTTCGGGTCAAAATTAGGGTTCTGGGTCAAATTTAGGATTTTGGGTCAAAATTAGGGTTTAGGGTTTGAAATAGGGTTTTGAGTTTAAAATAGGGTTAGAATTAGGGTTTTGGGTAAAATTAGGGTTTCGGGTCAAAATTAGGGTTCTGGGTCAAATTGAGGGTTTCAGGTCAAAATTAAGGTTTAGGGATTGAAATAGGGTTTTGAGTTTAAAATAGGGTTTTGGGTCAAAAATAGGGTTAGAATTAGGGTTTTGGGTAAAATTAGGGTTTCGGGTCAAAATTAGGGTTTTGGGTCGAAATTAGGGTTTTGAGTTTAAAATAGGGTTTTGGGTCAAAAATAGGGTTAGATAAGGGTTTCGGGTCAAAAATAGGGTTTTGGGTCAAAATTAGGGTTTAGGGTCAAAACTAGGGTTAGAAATATGGTTTTGGGTAAAAATTAGGGTTTATGGTCAAAATTACGGTTTAGGGTTTGAAATAGGATTTTGAGTTTAAAATAGGGTTTTGGGTAAAATTACCGTTTCGGGTTAAAATAGGGTTAGAATTAGGGTTTTGGGTAAAATTAGGGTTTTGGGTCGAAATTAGGGTTTTGAGTTTAGAATAGGGTTTTGGGTCAAAATAGGGTTAGAATTAGGGTTTTGAGTCAAAAATAGGGTTTTGGGTCAAAATTAGGGTTTAGGGTAAAATTACGGTTAGAAATATGGTTTTGGGTAAACTTTAGGATTTAGGGTCAAAATTAGGGTTTAGATTTTGAAATAGGGTTTTGGGTGAAAATTAGGGTTTATGGTCAAAATTACGGTTTAGGGTTTGAAATAGGGTTTTGAGTTTAAAATAGGGTTTTGGGTAAAATTACGGTTTCGGGTTGAAATTAGGGTTTTGATTTAAAATTAGGGTTTTGGGTTAAAATTAGGGTTTTGATTTAAAAATTGGGGTTTGGGTCAAAAATAAGGTTAGAATTAGGGTTTTAGATAAAAATTAGGGTTTAGGGTCAAAATTAGGGTTTAGGGTTTGAAATAGGGTTTGAGTTTAAAATAGGGTTTTGGGTCAAAAATAGGGTTAGACTTAGGGTTCTGGGTCAAATTGAGGTATTCGGGTCAAAGTTAGGGTTCTGGGTCAAATTGAGGTTTTCGGGTCAAAATTAGGGTTTAGGGTTTGAAATAGGGTTTTGAGTTTAAAATAGGGTTTTGGGTCAAAAATAGGGTTAGAATTAGGGTTTTGGGTAAAAATAGGCTTTCGGATTAAAATTAGGGTTTAGGGTCAAAACTAGGGTTTCGGGTCAAAATTAGGGTTTCGGGTCAAAAATAGGGTTAGAATTAGGGTTTTGGGTTAAAATTAGGGTTTTGATTTAAAAATTGGGGTTTGGGTCAAAAATAAGGTTAGAATTAGGGTTTTACATAAAAATTAGTGTTTATGGTCAAAATTAGGGTTTAGGGTTTGAAATAGGGTTTTGAGTTTAAAATAGGGTTTTGGGTCAAAAATAGGGTTCGAATTAGGGTTCTGGGTCAAAGTGAGGTTTTCGTGTCAAAGTTAGGGTTCTTGGTCAAATTGAGGTTTTCGGGTCAAAATCAGGGTTTGAATTAGGGTTTTGGGTAAAATTGGGGTATCGGATTAAAATTAGGGTTTAGGGTTTAGGGTCAAAACTAGGGTTTCGGGTCAAAATTAGGGTTTTGAGTTTAAAATAGGGTTTTGTGTAAAATAGGGTTTAGGGTTTAGGGTTTGGAATAGGGTTTTGGGTAAAAATTAGGGTTTTGAGTTTAAAATAGGGTTAGAATTAGGGTTTTGCGGCAAAATTAGGGTTTTCGGTCAAAATTAGGGTTTTGATTTAATAATTGGGTTTAGGGTCAAAAATAGGGTTAGAATTTGGGTTTTGGGTAAAATTAGGGTTTTGGGTTAAAAATAGGGTTTTGGGTCAAAAAAAGGGTTAGAATTACGGTTTTGGGTAAAAATTAGGGATTAGGGTCAAAATTAGGGTTTTGGGTTTGAAATAGGGTTTTGAGTTTAAAATAGGGTTTTGGGTCAAAAATAGGGTTAGAATTAGGGTTTTGGGTAAAATTAGGGTTTCGGGTCAAAATTAGGGTTTTGGGTCGAAATTAGGGTTTTGGGTTTAAAATAGGGTTTTAGGTCAAAAATAGGGTTAGAATTAGGGTTTTGGTTCAAAAATTGGGTTTTGGGTCAAAATTAGGGTTTTGGGTCAAAATTAGGGTTTTGAGTTTAAAATTGGGTTTAGGGTTTGAAATAGGGTTTTGAGTTTAAAATAGGGGTTTGGGTCAAAATAGGGTTAGAATTAGGGTTTTGGGGCAAAATTAGGGTTTGGATTTAATAATTGGGTTTAGGGTCAAAAATAGGGTTAGAATTTGGGTTTTGGGTAAAATTAGGGTTTTGGGTCAAAAATAGGGTTTTGTGTTTAAAATAGGGTTTTGGGTCCAAAATAGGGTTAGAATTACGGTTTTAGGTAAAAATTAGGGTTTAGGGTCAAAATTAGGGTTTAGGGTTTGAAATAGGGTTTTGAATTTAAAATAGGGTTTGGGGTCAAAAATAAGGTTAGAATTAGGGTTTTGGGTAAAATTAGGGTGTCGGGTCAAAATTAGGGTTCTGGGTCAAATTTAGGATTTTGGGTCAAAATTAGGGTTTAGGGTTTGAAATAGGGTTTTGAGTTTAAAATAGGGTTAGAATTAGGGTTTTGGGTAAAATTAGGGTTTCGGGTCAAAATTAGGGTTCTGGGTCAAATTGAGGGTTTCAGGTCAAAATTAAGGTTTAGGGATTGAAATAGGGTTTTGAGTTTAAAATAGGGTTTTGGGTCAAAAATAGGGTTAGAATTAGGGTTTTGGGTAAAATTAGGGTTTCGGGTCAAAATTAGGGTTTTGGGTCGAAATTAGGGTTTTGAGTTTAAAATAGGGTTTTGGGTCAAAAATAGGGTTAGATAAGGGTTTCGGGTCAAAAATAGGGTTTTGGGTCAAAATTAGGGTTTAGGGTCAAAACTAGGGTTAAAAATATGGTTTTGGGTAAAAATTAGGGTTTATGGTCAAAATTACGGTTTAGGGTTTGAAATAGGATTTTGAGTTTAAAATAGGGTTTTGGGTAAAATTACCGTTTCGGGTTAAAATAGGGTTAGAATTAGGGTTTTGGGTAAAATTAGGGTTTTGGGTCGAAATTAGGGTTTTGAGTTTAGAATAGGGTTTTGGGTCAAAATAGGGTTAGAATTAG
>JAUPTC010000484.1:0-48000 GCA_030762895.1 Sophora flavescens
CGTAGCTCTAGTTATGCTCTGCGCACGGCAACATGGTCAGGATGAGTGAAAAATCCGAAAATTAACAATGTTTAGCAATTAAGCCCAATAATGTAAAAGCAAAAACAATGATTGTAAAAGTTGTCTAATTTCCGTCTCTCTCTGGATTGTGCGTCTGTAAACTGTTATTTATGCTTATTAATCCTGATGTGACCCTAGACCAAATTAAGAGCCTCTGAATAAGCTTTCCAACAAGGTATCATATGCCTTAATTGGGCTTAAGATGAGTAAGTGAGGCCCATTTAAGTGAAGGAACATCATGGACTGCGCACTGATCCGTGCCAGAGAACTCGGGACACAATTTAGCCATTATTTTGGCCTAATTTGCCAATTCTTGTTACACCTAAAACTGTAGGTCTCTTCCTTATCTTTCTAGGGACAGCAAGATCACCAAAATCCGATATCTGTAGCTCTAGTTATGCTCTACGCAAGGCAACAAGGTCAGGATGAGTGAAAAATCCGAAAATTACCAATGTTTAGCAATTAAGCCCAATTAAGCCCAATAATGTAAAAGCGAAAACAATGATTGTAAAAGTTGTCTAATTTCCGTCTCTCTCTGGCTTGTGCGGCTGTAGACTGCTATTTATGCTTATTAATCATGACCTAACCATAGACCCAATTAAGTGAAGGAACATCATGGAATGCGCACTGATCCACGCCAGAGAACTCGGGACCCAATTTAGCATTTATTTTGGTCTAATTTGACAATTCTTGTGAAACCTGAAATTGTAGGTCTCTTCCTTATCCTATTTATGCTTATTAATCTTGACCTAACCCTAGACCAAATTAAGGGCCTCTGAATAAGCTTTCCAACAAGCTATCATATGCCTTAATTGGGCTTAAGATGAGTAAGTTAAGCCCATTTAAGTGAAGGAACATCATGGACTGCGCACTGATCCGCGCCTGAGAACTCCGCACCCAAATTAGCCTTGATTTTGGCCTAATTTGACAATTCTTGTTAAAACTGAAATTGTAGGTCTCCTCCTTTTCTTTCTAGGGACAACAAGATCACCTAAATCCGATATATGTAGCTCTAGTTATCCTCGGTGCAAGGCAACAAGGTCAGGATGAGTGAAAAATCCGAAAATTACCAATGTTTAGAAATTAAGCTCAATAATGTAAAAGCAAAAACATTGATTGTATAAGTTGTCTAATTTCCGTCTCTATCTGGCTTGTACGGCTGTAAACTGCTATTTATGCTTATTAATCCTGACCTAACCCTAGACCAAATTAAGGGGCTCTGAATAAGCTTTCCATCAATGTATCATATGCCTTAATTGGGCTTAAGATGAGTAAGTTGGGCCAATTTATATGAAGGAACATCATGGACAGCGCACTGATCCGCGCCAGAGAACTCGAGACGCAATTTAGTCTTGATTTTGGCCTAATTTGACAATTCATGTGAAACCTTAAATTGTAGGTCTCTTCCTTATCTTTCTATGGACAGCAAGATCACCAAAATCCGATATTTGTAGCTCTAGTTATGCTCTGCACAAGGCAACAAGGTTAGGATGAGTGAAAAATCCGAAAATTAACAATGTTTAGAAGTTAAACCCAATAATGTAAAAGCAAAAACAATGATTGTAAAAGTTGTCTAATTTCTGTCTCTCTCTGGCTTGTTCGGCAGTAAACTGCTATTTATGCTTATTAATCATGACCTAACCATAGACCAAATTAAGGGCCTCTGAATAAGCTTTCCAACAAGGTATCATATGCCTTAACTGGGCTTAACATGAGTAAGTTAGGCCAATTTATGTGAAGGAACATCATGGAATGCACACTGATCCACGCCAGAGAACTCGAGACCCAATTTAGTCTTGATTTTGGCCTAATTTGACAATTCTTGTGACACCTTAAATTGTAGGTCTCTTCCTTATCTTTCTATGGACAGCAAGATCACCAAAATCCGATATTTGTTGCTTTAGTTATGCTCTGCACATGGCAACAAGGTCAGGAATAGTGAAAAATCCGAAAATTAACAATGTTTAGAAATTAAACCCAATAATGTAAAAGAAAAAAAATGATTGTAAAAGTTGTCTAATTTCTGTCTCTCTCTAGCTTGTTCGGCTGTAAACTGCTATTTATGCTTATTAATCATGACCTAACCATAGACCAAATTAAGGGCCTCTGAATTAGCTTTCCAACATGGTATCATATGCCTTAATTGGGCTTAAGATGAGTAAGTTAGGCCCATTTAAGTGAAGGAACATCATGGAATGCGCACTGATCCGTGCCAGAGAACTCGGGACCCAATTTAGCCTTGATTTTGGCCTAATTTGAGAATTCTTATGAATCCTGAAATTGTAGGTCTCTTCTTTATCTTTATAGGGACAGCAAGATCACCAAAATCCGATATATGTACCTCTAGTTATGCTCTGTGCAAGGCAACAAGGTCAGGATGTGTGAAAAATACAAAAATTAGCAATGTTTAACAATTTAGCCCAATTAAGCCAAATAATGTAAAATCAAAAACATTGATTGTAAAAGTTGTCTGATTTCGGTCTCTCTCTGGCTTGTGCGGCTGTAAACTGCTATTTATGCTTATTAATCCTGACCTAACCCTAAACAAATTAAGGGCCTCTGACTAAGCTTTCCAACAAGGTATCATATGCTTTAATTTGGCTTAAGATGAGTAAGTTAGGACCATTTAAGTGAAGGAACACCATGGACTGCACACAGATCCGTGCCAGAGAACTCGGGACCCAATTTAGCCTTGATTCTGGCCTAATTTGACAATTGTCGTGTCACCTGAAACTGTAGGTCTCTTCCTTATCTTTCTAGGGACAGTAAGATCACCAAAATCCGATATATGTAGCTATAGTTTTGCACTTGGCAAGGCAACAAGGTAGGGATGAGTGAAAAATATGAAAATTAACAATGTTTATCAATTAAGCCCAATTAATCGCAATAATGTAAAAGCAAAAACAATGATTGTAAAAGTTGCCTAATTTCCGTCTCTCTCTGGCTTGTGCGGCTGTAAACTGCTATTTATGCTTATTAATCCTGACCTAACCGTAGACCAAATTAAGGGCCTCCGAATAAGCTTTCCAACAAGGTATTATATTCCTTAATTGGGCTTAAGATGAGTAAGTTAGGCCCATTAATGTGAAGTAACATCGTGGACTGCACACCGATCTGCGCCAGAGAACTCGGGACCCAATTTAGCTTTGATTTTGGCCTAATTTGACAATTCTCGTGAAACATGAAATTGTAGGTCTCTTCCTTATCTTTCTAGGGACAGCTAGATCACCAAAATCCGATATCTGTTGCTCTAGTTTTGCTCTGCGTAAGGCAACAAGGTCAGGATGAGTGAAAAATCCGAAAATTAACAATGTTTAGCAATTTAGCCCAATTAAGCCCAATAATGTAAAATCAAAAACAATGATTGTGAAAGTTGTCTGATTTCGATCTCTCTCTGGCTTGTACGGCTGTAAACTGCTATTTATGATTTTTAATCCTGACCTAACCCTAGACCAAATTAAGGGCATCTGAATAAGCCTTCCAACATGGTATCATGTGCCTTAATTGGTCTTAAGATGAGTAAGTTAGGCCCATTTAAGTGAAGGAACATCATGGACTGTGAACTAATCCGTGCCAGAGAACTCGGGACCCAATTTATCCTGCCTAAGTTGACAATTCTTGTGAAACCGGAAATTGTAGGTCTCTTCCTTATCTTTCTAGGGACAGCAAGATCACCAAAATCCAATATCTGTAGCTCAAGTTATGCTCTATGCACGGCAACAAGGTCAGGATGAGTGAAAAATCCAAAAATTAATAATATTTAGCAATTAAGCCCAATTAAGTCCAATAATGTAAAAGCAAAAACAATGACTGTAAAAGTTGTCTAATTTCGGTCTCTCTCTGGCTTGGGCGGCTGTAAACTGCTATTTATGCTTATTAATCCTGACCTAACCCTAGACCAAATTAAGGGCCTCTGAATAAGCTTTCCAACAAGGTATCATATGCCTTAATTTGGCTTAAGATGAGTAAGTTAGGGCCATTTTAGTGAAGGAACATCATCGACTGCACACCGATCCGCGCCAGAGAACTCGTGACCCAATTTAGTCTTGATTTTAGCCTAATTTGACAATTCTCGTGAAACCTGAAATTGTAGGTCTCTTCCTTATCTTTCTAGGGACAGCAAGATCACCAAAATCCGATATCTGTAGCTCTAGTTTTGCTCTGCACAAGGCAACAAGGTCGGGATGAGTGAAAAATCCGAATATTAACAATGTTTATCAATTAAGCATAATAATGTAAAAGCAAAAACAATGATTGTAAAAGTTATCTAATTTCCGTCTCTCTCTGGCTTGTGCGGCTGTAAACTGCTATTTATTCTATTTAATCCCGACCTAACCCTAGACCATATTAAGGACCTCTGAATAAGCTTTCCAACAAGGTATCATATGCCTTAATTGGGCTTAAGATGAGTAAGTTAGGCCCATTTAAGTGAAGGAACATCATGGACTGCGCACTGATCCGTGCCAGAGAACTCGGGACCCAATTTAGCCTTGATTTTGGCCTAATTTGACAATTCACCTGAAATTGTAGGTCTCTTCCTTATCTTTCTAGGGACGGCAAGATCATCAAAATCCGATATCTATAGCTCAAGTTATGCTTTGCGCAAGGCAACAAGGTCAGGATGAGTGAAAAATCCCAAAATTAACAATGTTTAGCAATTAAGCCCAATTAAGCCCAATAATGTAAAAGCAAAGACAACGATTGTAAAAGTTGTCTAATTTCAGTCTCTCTCTGGCTTGTGCGGCAGTAAACTGCTATTTAGGCTTATTAGTCCCAGTCTAACCCTAGACCAAACTAAGGGCCTCTGAATAAGCTTTCCAACAAGGTATCATATGCCTTAATTGGGCTTAAGATGAGTAAGTTAGGTCCATTTAAGTGAAGGAACATCATGGACTGCGCACTGATTCGCGCCAGAGAAGTCGGGACCCAATTTAGCCTTTATTTTGGCCTAATTTGACAATTCTTGTGAAACCGGAAATTGTAGGTCTCTTCCTTTTCTTTCTAGTGAAAACTAGATCACCAAAATCCCATATCTGTAGCTCTAGTTATGCTCTGCACAAGGCAACAAGGTCAACTTGAATGAAAAATCCGAAAATTAACAATGTTTAGCAATTAAGCTCAATTAAGGCCAGTAATGTAAAAGCAAAAACAATGATTGTAAAAGTTGTCTAATTTCCGTCTCTCTCTCGCTTGTGCGGCTGTAAACTGCTATTTAGGCTTATTAATCCCGACCTAACCCTAGACAAAATTAAGGGCCTCTGAATAAGCTTTCCAACAAGGTATCATATGCCTTAATTGGGAATAAGATGAGTAAGTTTGGCCCATTTAAGTGAAGGATCATCATGGACTGCGCACTTATCCGCGCTAGAGAACTCGGGACCCAATTTAGCCTTTATTTTGGCCTAATTTGACAATTCTTGCGACACCTGAAATTGTAGGTCTCTTCCTTATCTTTCTAGGGACATCAAGATCGCCAAAATCCGATATCTGTAGCTCTAGTTATGCACTGCACAAGGCAACAAGGTCAGGATGAGTGAAAAATCCAAAATTAACAATGTTTAGCAATTAAGCCCAATAATGTAAAAAGCAAAAACAATGATTGTAAAAGTTGTCTAATTTTTGTCTCTCTCTGGATTCTGCGGCTGTAAACTTCTATTTATGCTTATTAATCCTGACCTAACCCTAGCCCAAATTAAGGGCCCTCGAATAAGCTTTCCAACAAGGTATCATATGCCTTAATTGGGATTAAGATGAGTAAGTTAGGCCCATTTAAGTTCAGGAACGTCATGGACTGTACACTGATCCGCGTCGCAGAACTTGGGACCCAATTTAGCCTTGATTTTGGACTAATTTGATAATTCTTGTGAAACCTGAAATTGTAGTTCTCTTCCTTATCTTTCCAGGGACAGCAAGATCACCAAAATCCGATATCTTTACCTCCAGTTATTCTTTGTGCAAGGAAACAAGGTCAGGATGAGTGAAAAATCCGAGAATTAACAATATTTAGTAATTGACCACAATTAAGCCCAATAATGTAAAAGTAAAAAACAACGATTGTAAAAGTTGTCTAATTTCCGTCTCTCTCGGCATGTGCGGCTGCAAACTGCTATTTCTGCTAATTAATCCTGACCTAACCCTAGAACAAATTAAGGGCCTCTGAATAAGCTTTCCAACAAGGTATCATATGCCTTAATTGGGCTTAAGATGAGTAAGTTAGGCCCAATTAAGTGAAGGAACATCAAGGACTGCATATAATCCGCACCAGAGAACTTGGGGCCCAATTTAGCCTTGATTTTGGCCTAATTTTACAATTCTTGTGCAACCTGAAATTGTAGGTCTCTTCCTTATCTTTCTAGGGACAGCAAGATCACCAAAATCCGATATGTGTTGCTCTAGTTATGCTTTGACAAGGTAACAAGGTCAGGATGAGTGAAAAATCCGAAAATTAACAAAGTCTAGCAATTAAGCCCAATTAAGCCAATAAGGTAAAAGCAAAAAACAATGACTGTAAAAGATGTATAATTTCCGTCTCTCCCTGGCTTGTGCGGCCATAAACTACTACTTATGCTTATTAATCCTGACCTAACCGTGAGACCAAATTAAGAGCCTCGGAATAAACTTTCCAACAAGGTATCATATGCCTTAATTGGGCTTAAGATGAGTAAGTTAGGCCCATTTAAGTGAAGGATCATCATGGACTGCACACCGATCCGCGCCAGAGAACTCGAGACCCAATTTGGCCTTGATTTTGGCCTAATTTGACAATTCTTGTGAAACCTGAAATTGTAGGTCTCTTCCTTATCTTTCTAGGGACAACAAGATCACCAAAATCCGATATATGTAGCTCTAGTTATGCTTTGCACAAGGCAACAAGGTCAGGATGAGTGAAAAATCCAAAAATTAACAATGTTTAGCAATTAAGCCCAATTAAGCCCAATAATGTAAAAGCAAAAACAATGATTGTAAAAGTTTTCTAATTTTCGTCTCTCTCTGGCTTGTGCGGCTGTAAACTGCTACTTATGCTAATTAATCCTGACCTAACCCTAGACCAAATTAAGGTCCTCTGAATAAGCTTTCCAACAAGGTATCATAAGCCTTAATTGGGTTTAAGATGAGTAAGTTAGGCCCATTTAAGTGAAGGAACATCATGGACTGCGTACTAATCCGTGCCAGAGAACTCGGGACCCAAATTAGCCTTGATTTTGGCCTAATTTGACAATTCTTGTGCAACCTGAAATTGTAGGTCTCTTCCTTATCTTTCTAGAGACAGCAAGATCACCAAAATCCGATATCTGTAGCTCTAGTTATGCTCGCACAAGGTAACAAGGTCAAGATGAGTGAAAAATACGAAAATTAACAAAGTTTAGCAATTAAGCCCAATTAAGCCCAATAATGTAAAAGTAAAAAACAATGACTGTAAAAAGTTGTATAATTTCCATCTCTCCCTCGCTTGTGCGGCTGTAAACTACTATTTATGCTTATTAATCCAGACTTAACCCTAGACCAAATTAAGAGCCTCTGAATAAGCTTTCCAACAAGGTATCGTATGCCATAATTGAGCTTAAGATGAGTAAGTTAGGCCCATTTAAGTGAAGGAATATCATGGACTGCGAACTGATCCGTGCTAGAGAAATCGGGATCCAATTTAGCCTTGCTTTTGGCCTAATTTGACAAATCTTGTGAAACCTGAAATTGTAGGTCTCTTCCTTATCTTTCTAGGGACAATAAAATCACCAAAATCCGATATCTGTAGCTCTAGTTATGCTATGCGTAAGGCAACAAGGTCGGGATGAGTGAAAAATCCAAAATTAACAATGTTTAGCAATTAAGCCCAATAATGTAAAAAAGCAAAAACAATGATTGTAAAAGTTGTCTAATTTTTGTCTCTCTCTGGATTCTGCGGCTGTAAACTTCTATTTATGCTTATTAATCTTGACCTAACCCTAGCCCAAATTAAGGGCCTCTGAATAAGCTTTCCAACAAGGTATCATATGCCTTAATTGGGATTAAGATGAGTAAGTTAGGCCCATTTAAGTTCAGGAACGTCATGGACTGTACACTGATCCGCGTCGCAGAACTTGGGACCCAATTTAGCCTTGATTTAGGACTAATTTGCTAATTCTTGTGAAACCTGAAATTGTAGTTCTCTTCCTTATCTTTCCAGGGACAGCAAGATCACCAAAATCCGATATCTTTACCTCTAGTTATTCTTTGTGCAAGGAAACAAGGTCAGGATGAGTGAAAAATCCGAAAATTAACAATATTTAGTAATTGACCACAATTAAGCCCAATAATGTAAAAGTAAAAAACAACGATTGTAAAAGTTGTCTAATTTCCGTCTCTCTCTGGCATGTGCGGCTGCAAACTGCTATTTCTGCTAATTAATCCTGACCTAACCCTAGAACAAATTAAGGGCCTCTGAATAAGCTTTCCAACAAGGTATCATATGCCTTAATTGGGCTTAAGATGAGTAAGTTAGGCCCAATTAAGTGAAGGAACATCAAGGACTGCATATAATCCGCACCAGAGAACTTGGGGCCCAATTTAGCCTTGATTTTGGCCTAATTTTACAATTCTTGTGCAACCTGAAATTGTAGGTCTCTTCCTTATCTTTCTAGGGACAGCAAGATCACCAAAATCCGATATGTGTTGCTCTAGTTATGCTTTGACAAGGTAACAAGGTCAGGATGAGTGAAAAATCCGAAAATTAACAAAGTCTAGCAATTAAGCCCAATTAAGCCAATAAGGTAAAAGCAAAAAACAATGACTGTAAAAGATGTATAATTTCCGTCTCTCCCTGGCTTGTGCGGCCGTAAACTACTACTTATGCTTATTAATCCTGACCTAACCGTAGACCAAATTAAGAGCCTCAGAATAAACTTTCCAACAAGGTATCATATGCCTTAATTGGGCTTAAGATGAGTAAGTTAGGCCCATTTAAGTGAAGGATCATCATGGACTGCACACCGATCCGCGCCAGAGAACTCGAGACCCAATTTGGCCTTGATTTTGGCCTAATTTGACAATTCTTGTGAAACCTGAAATTGTAGGTCTCTTCCTTATCTTTCTAGGGACAACAAGATCACCAAAATCCGATATATGTAGCTCTAGTTATGCTTTGCACAAGGCAACAAGGTCAGGATGAGTGAAAAATCCAAAAAATTAACAATGTTTAGCAATTAAGCCCAATTAAGCCCAATAATGTAAAAGCAAAAACAATGATTGTAAAAGTTTTCTAATTTTCGTCTCTCTCTGGCTTGTGCGGCTGTAAACTGCTATTTAGGCTTATTAATCCCGACCTAACCCTAGACAAAATTAAGGGCCTCTGAATAAGCTTTCCAACAAGGTATCATATGCCTTAATTGGGAATAAGATGAGTAAGTTTGGCCCATTTAAGTGAAGGATCATCATGGACTGCGCACTTATCCGAGCTAGAGAACTCGGGACCCAATTTAGCCTTTATTTTGGCCTAATTTGACAATTCTTGCGACACCTGAAATTGTAGGTCTCTTCCTTATCTTTCTAGGGACATCAAGATCGCCAAAATCCGATATCTGTAGCTCTAGTTATGCACTGCACAAGGCAACAAGGTCAGGATGAGTGAAAAATCCAAAATTAACAATGTTTAGCAATTAAGCCCAATAATGTAAAAAGCAAAAACAATGATTGTAAAAGTTGTCTAATTTTTGTCTCTCTCTGGATTCTGCGGCTGTAAACTTCTATTTATGCTTATTAATCCTGACCTAACCCTAGCCCAAATTAAGGGCCTCTGAATAAGCTTTCCAACAAGGTATCATATGCCTTAATTGGGATTAAGATGAGTAAGTTAGGCCCATTTAAGTTCAGGAACGTCATGGACTGTACACTGATCCGCGTCGCAGAACTTGGGACCCAATTTAGCCTTGATTTTGGACTAATTTGATAATTCTTGTGAAACCTGAAATTGTAGTTCTCTTCCTTATCTTTCCAGGGACAGCAAGATCACCAAAATCCGATATCTTTACCTCCAGTTATTCTTTGTGCAAGGAAACAAGGTCAGGATGAGTGAAAAATCCGAGAATTAACAATATTTAGTAATTGACCACAATTAAGCCCAATAATGTAAAAGTAAAAAACAACGATTGTAAAAGTTGTCTAATTTCCGTCTCTCTCTGGCATGTGCGGCTGCAAACTGCTATTTCTGCTAATTAATCCTGACCTAACCCTAGAACAAATTAAGGGCCTCTGAATAAGCTTTCCAACAAGGTATCATATGCCTTAATTGGGCTTAAGATGAGTAAGTTAGGCCCAATTAAGTGAAGGAACATCAAGGACTGCATATAATCCGCACCAGAGAACTTGGGGCCCAATTTAGCCTTGATTTTGGCCTAATTTTACAATTCTTGTGCAACCTGAAATTGTAGGTCTCTTCCTTATCTTTCTAGGGACAGCAAGATCACCAAAATCCGATATGTGTTGCTCTAGTTATGCTTTGACAAGGTAACAAGGTCAGGATGAGTGAAAAATCCGAAAATTAACAAAGTCTAGCAATTAAGCCCAATTAAGCCAATAAGGTAAAAGCAAAAAACAATGACTGTAAAAGATGTATAATTTCCGTCTCTCCCTGGCTTGTGCGGCCGTAAACTACTACTTATGCTTATTAATCCTGACCTAACCGTAGACCAAATTAAGAGCCTCAGAATAAACTTTCCAACAAGGTATCATATGCCTTAATTGGGCTTAAGATGAGTAAGTTAGGCCCATTTAAGTGAAGGATCATCATGGACTGCACACCGATCCGCGCCAGAGAACTCGAGACCCAATTTGGCCTTGATTTTGGCCTAATTTGACAATTCTTGTGAAACCTGAAATTGTAGGTCTCTTCCTTATCTTTCTAGGGACAACAAGATCACCAAAATCCGATATATGTAGCTCTAGTTATGCTTTGCACAAGGCAACAAGGTCAGGATGAGTGAAAAATCCAAAAATTAACAATGTTTAGCAATTAAGCCCAATTAAGCCCAATAATGTAAAAGCAAAAACAATGATTGTAAAAGTTTTCTAATTTTCGTCTCTCTCTGGCTTGTGCGGCTGTAAACTGCTACTTATGCTAATTAATCCTGACCTAACCCTAGACCAAATTAAGGTCCTCTGAATAAGCTTTCCAACAAGGTATCATAAGCCTTAATTGGGTTTAAGATGAGTAAGTTAGGCCCATTTAAGTGAAGGAACATCATGGACTGCGTACTAATCCGTGCCAGAGAACTCGGGACCCAAATTAGCCTTGATTTTGGCCTAATTTGACAATTCTTGTGCAACCTGAAATTGTAGGTCTCTTCCTTATCTTTCTAGAGACAGCAAGATCACCAAAATCCGATATCTGTAGCTCTAGTTATGCTCTGCACAAGGTAACAAGGTCAAGATGAGTGAAAAATACGAAAATTAACAAAGTTTAGCAATTAAGCCCAATTAAGCCCAATAATGTAAAAGTAAAAAACAATGACTGTAAAAGTTGTATAATTTCCATCTCTCCCTCGCTTGTGCGGCTGTAAACTACTATTTATGCTTATTAATCCAGACTTAACCCTAGACCAAATTAAGAGCCTCTGAATAAGCTTTCCAACAAGGTATCGTATGCCATAATTGAGCTTAAGATGAGTAAGTTAGGCCCATTTAAGTGAAGGAATATCATGGACTGCGAACTGATCCGTGCTAGAGAAATCGGGATCCAATTTAGCCTTGCTTTTGGCCTAATTTGACAAATCTTGTGAAACCTGAAATTGTAGGTCTCTTCCTTATCTTTCTAGGGACAATAAAATCACCAAAATCCGATATCTGTAGCTCTAGTTATGCTATGCGTAAGGCAACAAGGTCAGGATGAGTGAAAAATCCAAAATTAACAATGTTTAGCAATTAAGCCCAATAATGTAAAAAGCAAAAACAATGATTGTAAAAGTTGTCTAATTTTTGTCTCTCTCTGGATTCTGCGGCTGTAAACTTCTATTTATGCTTATTAATCTTGACCTAACCCTAGCCCAAATTAAGGGCCTCTGAATAAGCTTTCCAACAAGGTATCATATGCCTTAATTGGGATTAAGATGAGTAAGTTAGGCCCATTTAAGTTCAGGAACGTCATGGACTGTACACTGATCCGCGTCGCAGAACTTGGGACCCAATTTAGCCTTGATTTAGGACTAATTTGCTAATTCTTGTGAAACCTGAAATTGTAGTTCTCTTCCTTATCTTTCCAGGGACAGCAAGATCACCAAAATCCGATATCTTTACCTCTAGTTATTCTTTGTGCAAGGAAACAAGGTCAGGATGAGTGAAAAATCCGAAAATTAACAATATTTAGTAATTGACCACAATTAAGCCCAATAATGTAAAAGTAAAAAACAACGATTGTAAAAGTTGTCTAATTTCCGTCTCTCTCTGGCATGTGCGGCTGCAAACTGCTATTTCTGCTAATTAATCCTGACCTAACCCTAGAACAAATTAAGGGCCTCTGAATAAGCTTTCCAACAAGGTATCATATGCCTTAATTGGGCTTAAGATGAGTAAGTTAGGCCCAATTAAGTGAAGGAACATCAAGGACTGCATATAATCCGCACCAGAGAACTTGGGGCCCATTTTAGCCTTGATTTTGGCCTAATTTTACAATTCTTGTGCAACCTGAAATTGTAGGTCTCTTCCTTATCTTTCTAGGGACAGCAAGATCACCAAAATCCGATATGTGTTGCTCTAGTTATGCTTTGACAAGGTAACAAGGTCAGGATGAGTGAAAAATCCGAAAATTAACAAAGTCTAGCAATTAAGCCCAATTAAGCCAATAAGGTAAAAGCAAAAAACAATGACTGTAAAAAGATGTATAATTTCCGTCTCTCCCTGGCTTGTGCGGCCGTAAACTACTACTTATGCTTATTAATCCCGACCTAACCGTAGACCAAATTAAGAGCCTCGGAATAAACTTTCCAACAAGGTATCATATGCCTTAATTGGGCTTAAGATGAGTAAGTTAGGCCCATTTAAGTGAAGGATCATCATGGATCGCACACCGATCCGCGCCAGAGAACTCGAGACCCAATTTGGCCTTGATTTTGGCCTAATTTGACAATTCTTGTGAAACCTGAAATTGTAGGTCTCTTCCTTATCTTTCTAGGGACAACAAGATCACCAAAATCCGATATATGTAGCTCTAGTTATGCTTTGCACAAGGCAACAAGGTCAGGATGAGTGAAAAATCCAAAAATTAACAATGTTTAGCAATTAAGCCCAATTAAGCCCAATAATGTAAAAGCAAAAACAATGATTGTAAAAGTTTTCTAATTTTCGTCTCTCTCTGGCTTGTGCGGCTGTAAACTGCTACTTATGCTAATTAATCCTGACCTAACCCTAGACCAAATTAAGGTCCTCTGAATAAGCTTTCCAACAAGGTATCATAAGCCTTAATTGGGTTTAAGATGAGTAAGTTAGGCCCATTTAAGTGAAGGAACATCATGGACTGCGTACTAATCCGTGCCAGAGAACTCGGGACCCAAATTAGCCTTGATTTTGGCCTAATTTGACAATTCTTGTGCAACCTGAAATTGTAGGTCTCTTCCTTATCTTTCTAGAGACAGCAAGATCACCAAAATCCGATATCTCGTAGCACTAGTTATGCTCTGCACAAGGTAACAAGGTCAAGATGAGTGAAAAATACGAAAATTAACAAAGTTTAGCAATTAAGCCCAATTAAGCCCAATAATGTAAAAGTAAAAAACAATGACTGTAAAAGTTGTATAATTTCCATCTCTCCCTCGCTTGTGCGGCTGTAAACTACTATTTATGCTTATTAATCCAGACTTAACCCTAGACCAAATTAAGAGCCTCTGAATAAGCTTTCCAACAAGGTATCGTATGCCATAATTGAGCTTAAGATGAGTAAGTTAGGCCCATTTAAGTGAAGGAATATCATGGATCGCATGACTGATCCGTGCTAGAGAAATCGGGATCCAATTTAGCCTTGCTTTTGGCCTAATTTGACAAATCTTGTGAAACCTGAAATTGTAGGTCTCTTCCTTATCTTTCTAGGGACAACAAAATCACCAAAATCCGATATCTGTAGCTCTAGTTATGCTCTGCGTAAGACAACAAGGTCAGGATGAGTGAAAAATCCGAAAATTGACAATGTTTAGCAATTAAGCCAAATTAAGCCCAATAATGTAAAAGCAAAAAACAATGATTGTAAAAGTTGTCTAATTTTCGTCTCTCTCTGGCTTGTGCGGCTGTAAACTGTTATTTATGCTTATTAATCCTGACCTAACACTAGACCAAATTAAGGAACTCTGAATAAGCTATCTAACAAGGTATCATATGCCTTAATTCGGCTTAAGATGAGTAAGTTAGGCCCATTTTAGTGAAGGAACATCATGGACTGCACACTGATCCGCGCCAGAGAACTCGGGACCCAATTTAACCTTGATTTTGGCCAAATTTGACAATTTTTGTGACCCCTGAAATTGTAGGTCTCTTCCTTTTCTTAATAGGGACAACAAGATCACCAAAATCAGATATCGGTAGCTCTAGTTCTGCTTTGTGCAAGGCAACAAGGTCAGGATGAGTGAAAAATCCGAAAATTAACAATGTTTAGCAATTAAGCCCAATAATGTAAAACCAAAAAACAATGATTGAAAAAGTTGTCTAATTTCCGTATCTCTCTGGTTTGTGCGGCTGTAAACTGCTATTTAAACTTATTAATCCTGACCTAACCCTTGACCAAATTAAGGGCCTCTGAATAAGCTTTCCACCAAGGTATCATATGTCTTAATTGGGCTTAAGATGAGCAAGTTAGGCCCATTTAAGTGAAGGAACATCATGGACTGTGCACTGATCCGCACCAGAGAACTCGGGACCTAATTTAAACTTGATTTTGGCCTAATTTGACAATTCTTGTGAAACATGAAATTGTAGGTCTCTTCCTTATCTTTCTAGGGACAACAAGATCACCAAAATCAGATATCTGTAGCTCTAGTTAAGCTCTGCGCAAGGCAACAAGGTCGGAATGAGTTAAAAATCCGAAAATTAACAATGTTTAGCAATTAAGCCCAATAATGTAAAAACAAAAACAATGATTGTAAAAGTTGTCTAATTTTTGTCTCTCTCTGGCTTGTGCGGCTGTAAACTGCTATTTATTCTTATTAATCCCGACCAAACCCTTGACCAAATTAAGGGCCTCTGAATAAGCTTTCCAACAAGGTATCATATGCCTTAATCGGGCTTAAGATGAGTAAGTTAGGCCCATTTAAGTGAAGGAACATCATGGTCTGTGCACTGAATCACGCCAAAGAACTCTGGACCCAATTTAGCCTTGATTTTGGCCTAATTTGACAATTCTTGTGCAACCTGAAATTGTAGGTCTCTTCCTTATCTTTCTAGGGACAGCAAGGTCACCAAAATCCGATATCTGTAGCTCTAGTTATTCTCTGCGCAAGGCAACAAGGTCAGGATAAGTGAAAAACCCAAAAATTAACAATGTGTAGCAATTAAGCCCAGCAAAGTATAAGCAAAAACCATGATTGTAAAAGTTGTCTAATTTCCGTCTCTCTCTGGCTTGTGCGACTGTTAACTGCTATTTATGCTTATTAATCCAGACCTAACCCTAGACCAAATTAAGGACCTCTGAATAAGCTTTCCAGCAAGGTATCATATGCCATAATTGGGCTTAAGATGAGTATGTTAGGCCCATTTAAGTGAAGGAACATCATGAACTGTGCACTGATCAGCGCCAGAGAACTCGGTACCCAATTTAGCCTTGATTTTGGCCTAATTTGCCAATTCTTGTGAAACCTGAAATTGTAGGTCTCTTCCTTATCTTTCTAGGGACTGCAAGATCACCAAAATCCGATATCTGTAGCTCTAGTTATGCTCTGTGCAAGGCAACAAGGCCAGGATGAGTGAAAAATCCAAAAATTAGCAATGTTTAGCAATTAAGCCCAATAAGCCCGATAATGTAAAAGCAAAAACAATGATTGTAAAAGTTATCTAATTTATGTCTCTCTCTGGCTTGTACGGCTGTAAACTGCTATTTATGCTTATTAATCCAAACCTAACAGTAGACCAAATTAAGGGCCTCTGAATAAGCATTCCAACAGTGTATCATATGCCTTAATAGGGCTTAAGTTGAGTAAGTTAGGCCCATTTAAGTGAACGAACGTCATGGACTGCGCACTGATCCGTGCCAGAGAACTCGGGACCCAATTTAGCGTTTTTTTTGCCTAATTTGACCATTCTTGTGAAACCTGAAATTGTAGGTCTCTTCCTTATCTTTATAGGGACAGCAAGATCACCAAAATCCGATATTTGTAGCTCTAGTTATGCTCTGCGCAAGGCAACAAGGTCAGGATGAGTGAAAAATCCGAAAATTAACAGTGTTTAGCAATTAAGCCCAGTAATGTAAAAGCAAAAACAATGATTGAAAAAGTTGTCTAATTTCCGACTCACTCTGGATTGTGCGGCTGTAAACTGCTATTTATGCTTATTAATCCTGACCTAACCCTAGATCAAATTAAGGACCTCTGAATAAACTTTCCAACAAGGTATCATATGCCTTAATTTGGATTAAGATGAGTAAGTTAGGCCAATTTAAGTGACGGAACATCATGGACTACGCACTGATCCGTGACGGAGAACTCGGGACCCAATTTAGCATTGATTTTGCCCTAATTTGCCAATTCTATTGAAACATTAAATTGTATGTCTCTTCCTTATCTTTCTAGGGACAGTTATGCTCCGCGCAAGGCAACAAGGTCAGGATTAGTGAAAAATCCGAAAATTAACAATGTCTAGCAATTAAGCCCAATTAAGCCAAA
This sequence comes from Sophora flavescens, assembly GCA_030762895.1. Lineage (NCBI taxonomy): Eukaryota > Viridiplantae > Streptophyta > Magnoliopsida > Fabales > Fabaceae > Sophora > Sophora flavescens. The sequence goes on from JAUPTC010000484.1 coordinate 16,887, forward strand.
TAATGTAAAATAAAAAACAACGATTATAAAAGTTGTATTATTTCCGACTCTCTCTGGCTTGTGCGGCTTTAAACCGCTATTTATGCTTATTAATCCTGACCAAACCCTAGACCAAATTAAGGGTCTTTGAATAAGTTTTCCAACAGTGTATCATATGCCTTAATAGGGCTTAAGGTGAGTAAGTTAGGGCCATTTAAGTGAAGGAACGTCATGGACTGTGCACTGATCCGCGCCAGAGAACTCGGGACCCAATTTAGCCTTTTTTTTTGCCTAATTTGACCATTCTTGTGAAACCTAAAATTGTAGGTCTCTTCCTTATCTTTCTAGGGACAGCAAGATCCCCAAAATCCGATATCTGTAGCTCTAGTTATGCTCTGCGCAATGCAACAAGGTCAGGATGAGTGAAAAATCCGAAAATTAACAATGTTTAGCAATTAAGCCCAATTAAGACCAACAATGTAAAAGCAAAAACAATGATTGTAAAGGTTGTCTAATTTTCGTCTCTCTGGCTTGTGCGGCTTTAAATTTCTATTTATGCTTATTAATCCTAACCTAACCCTAGACTAAATTAAAGGCCTCTGAATAAGCTTTCCAACAAGGTATCATTTGCCTTAATTGGGCTTAAGATGAGTAAGTTAGGCCCATTTAAGTGAAGGAACATCATGGATCTGCGCATTGATTCGCGCCAGAGAACTCGGTACCCAATTTAGCCATGATTTTGGTCTAATTTGGCAATTCTTGTGAAACCTGAAATTGTAGGTCTCTTCCTTATCTTTCTAGGGAGAGCAAGATCCCCAAAATCCGATATCTGTAGCTCTAGTTATGCTTTGTTCAAGGCAACAAGGTCAGGATGAGTGAAAAATCCTAAAATTAACAATGTTTAGCAATTAAGCCCAATTAAGACCAATAATGAAAAAGGGAAAACAATGATTGTAAAGGTTGTCTAATTTTTGTCTCTCTCTGGCTTGTGCGGTTGTAAACTGCTATTTATGCTTATTAATCCTGACCTAACCCTAGACCAAATTAAGGGCCTCTGAATAAGCTTTCCAACAAGGTATCATATGCCTTAATTGGGCTTAAGTTAGTAAGTTAGGCCCATTTAAGTGAAGGAACATCATGGACTGCGTACTGATCCGCGCCAGAGAACTCTGGACCCAATTTAGCCTTATTTTTGCCTAATTTGGCAATTCTTGTGAAACCTGAAATTGTAGGTCTCTTCCTTATCTTTCTAGGGAGAGCAAGATCCCCAAAATCCGATATCTGTAGCTCTAGTTATGCTCTGCGCAAGGCAACAAGGTCAGGATGAGTGAAAAATCTGAAAATTAACAGTGTTTAGCAATTAGGCCCAATAATGTAAAAGCAAAAACAATGATTGTAAAAGTTGTCTAATTTCCGACTCACTCTGGATTGTGTGGCTGTAAACAGCTATTTTTGCTTATTAATCCTGACCTAACCCTAGATAAAATTTTGGGCCTCTGAATAAACTTTCCAACAAGGTATCATATGCCTTAATTGGCATTAAGATGAGTAAGTTAGGCCCATTTAAGTGACGGAACATCATGGACTAGGCACTGATCCGTGCCGGAGAACTCGGGACCCAATTTAGCCGTGATTTTGGCCTAATTTGTCAATTCTTGAGAAACATTAAATTGTAGGTCTCTTCCTTATCTTTCTAGGGACAGCAAGATCACCAAAATACGATATCTGTAGCTCTAGTTATGCTCTGCGCAAGGCAACAAGGTCAGGATGAGTAAAAAAATCCTAAAATTAACAATGTTTAGCAATTAAGCCCAATAATGTAAAAGCAAAAACAATGATTGTAAAAGTTGTCTAATCTCTGTCTCTCTCGGGCTTGTACGGCTGTAAACTGCTATTTATGCTTATTAATCCAGACCTAACCCTAGACCAAATTAAGGGTCTCTGAATAAGCTTCCAACAGTGTATCATATGCCTTAATAGGGCTTAAGGTGAGTAAGTTAGGGCCATTTAAGTGAAGGAACATCATGGACTGCGTACAGATCCGTGCCAGAGAACTCGGGACCCAATTTAGCCTTGATTTTGGCCTAATTTGACAATTCTTGTGAAACCTGAAATTCTAGGTCTCTTCCTTATCTTTCTATGGACAGCAAGATCACCAAAATCCGATATATGTAGCTCCAGTTATGCTCTGTGCAAGGCAACATGGTCAGGATGAGTGAGAAATCCGAAAATTAACAATGTTTAGCAATTAAACCCAACAATGTAAATGCAAAAACAATGATTGTAAAAGTTGTCTAATTTCCGTCTCTCTCTGTCTTGTGCAGCTGTAAACTGGTATTTATGCTTATTAATCATAACCTAACCATAGACCAAATTAAGGGCCTCTGAATAAGCTTTCCAACAATGTATCAAATGCCTTAATTGGGGTTAAGATGAATAAGTTATGCCCATTTAAGTGAACGAACATCATGGACTGCGCACTGATCCGCGCCAGAGAACTCGGGACCCAATTTAGCCTTAATTTTGGACTAATTTGAAATTTCTTGTGAAACTCGAAATTGTAGGTCTCTTCCTTATCTTTCTAAGGACAGAAAGATCACCAAAATCCGATATCTGTAGCTCTAGTTATGCTCTGTGCAAGGCAACAAGGTCAGGATTAGTGAAAAATACGAAAATTAACAATGTTTAGCAATTAAGATCAACTAAGCCCAATAATGTAAAAGCAAAAACAATGATTGTAAAAGTTGTCTAATTTCCGTCTCTCTCTGGCTTGTGCGTCTCTAAACTGCTATTTATGTTTATTAATCATGACCTAACCGTGGACCAAGTTAAGGGCCTCTGAATAAACTTTCATACATGGTATCGTATGCCTTAATTGGGCTTAAGATTTGTAAGTTAGGTCTATTTTAGTGAAGGAACATTATGGACTGCGCACTGATCAGCGCCAGAGAACTCAGGACCCAAGTTAGCCTTGATTTTGGCTTTATTTAACAAATCTTGTGAAACCTGAAATTGTAGGTCTCTTCCTTATCTTTCTCGGGACAGCAAGATCACCAAAATCCGATATCTGTACCTTTAGTTATGACCTACGCAAGGCAACAAGGTCAGGATGAGTGAAAAATCCGAAAATTAATAATGTTTAGCAATTAAGCCCAATTAAGCCAATTATGTAAAAGCAAAAACAATGATTGTAAAATTTGTCTAATTTCCGTCTCTCTCTGGCTTGTACGGCTGTAAACTGCTATATATACTTATTAATCCTGACCTAACCCTAGACCAAATTAAGGGCCTCTGAAGAAGATTCCTAACAAGGTATCATATGCCTTAATTGGGCTTAAGATGAGTAAGTTAGGCCCTTTAAAGTGAAGGAACGTCATGGACTGCGCACTGATCCGCGACAGAGAACTCGGAACCTAATTTGGCCTTGATTTTGGCCTAATTTGACAATTCTTGTGAAACCTGAAATTATAGGTCTCTTCCTTATCTTTCTAGGGACAGCAAGATCACCAAAATCCGATATCTGTAGCTCAAGTTATGCCCTGCGCAAGGCAACAAGGTCAGGATGAGTGAAAAATCCGAAAATTAACAATGTTTTGAAATTAAGCCCAATTATGTAAAAGCAAAAACAATGATTGTAAAAGTTGTCGAATATCCGTCTCTCTCTGGCTTGTGCGGCTGTAAACTGCTATTTATGCTTATTAATCCTGACCTAACCCCAGACTAAATTAAGGGCCTCTGAATAAGGTTTCCAACAAGGTATCATATGCCTTAATTGTGCTTAACATGAGTAAGTTAGGCCCATTTAAGTGAAGGAACATCATGGACTGCGCACTGATCCGCGCCAGAGAACTCGGGACCCAATTTAGCTTTGCTTTTGGCCTAATTTGACAATTCTTGTGAAACCTGAAATTGTAGGTCTCTTCCTTTTCTTTCTAGAGATAGCAAGATCACCAAAATCCGATATTTGTAGCTCTAGTTATGCTCTGCGGAAGGGAACAAGGTCAGGATGAGTGAAAAATCCGAAAATTAACAATGTTTAGCAATTAAGTCCGATAACGTAAAAGCAAAAACAATGATTGTAAAAGTAGTCTAATTTCCGTCTCTCTCTGGCTTGTACGGCTGTAAACTGCTATTTATGCTTATTAATCCTGACCTAACCCTATACCAAATTAACGGCTCTAAATAAGCTTTCCAACAAGGTATCATATGCCTTAATTGGGCTTAAGATGAGTAAGTTAGGACCATTTAAGTGAAGGAACATCATGGACTGCGTACTAATCCGTGCCAGATAACTCGATACCCAATTTAGCCTTGATTTTGGCCTAATTTGGAAATTCTTGTATACCTGAAATTGTAGGTCTCTTCCTTATCTTTCTAGAGACAACAATATCAACAAAATCCGATATCTGTAGCTCTAGTTATGCTCTGCGCAAGACAACAAGGTCAGGATGAGTGATGTGACACCCTAAACTCGGGTCATCACATGGTTACCCGTTTTCGGAAATAAAACTTAATTTGCTGGTTGTTTTCGGAAAATAATGTTTTCTCAACGTTTATCTCTTCAAAATATGGTGATAAAATTTTTTCCTCCTTCTTTAACCTCATAACCACAACAACGTAATCAAATCACACTTAAATACATAATGTATATAAGTCCTCCAACTATACTGCCTCATATATTTTCTCACATAAATCATAATCAACTTGATTCTTAAAACATAACATTACCTAAGCTGGTCGTAACTAACGGACACTACAACCAACAAAAGCGAGAACAAAGATGCCTCGAACTAGACAGCATTCTTCTTCTTGTAGAGATCATACCCCTTGTACAACTCTGATATGGTTGTAAGGGTGAGACGCCAATATATGGATTTATCACCATAACTAAATGCACAACACAAAAGAATGCACATACACATATACATGTCTATAACAACGTACTCATTCATATCATAATATCTCGTTTATCAATAGGTTTCACACCCCAAACATCAACATTGGAAAACTATGCATGAACACTTCAATACATCATCTAAACATTCATTCTTAATCTCATGAGATATCTCCAACCTCGTGAACCTCGTGATGAGTTGATCAGACTCAATTGCCACAGGCATACAGCCACAGGCACGCCCATCGCACACTGTCCAACATCGTGGCACAGTGATAACATCGGAGATGGGGCCTCATTGTCCAAACCCCGGGCACAATGAGAACATTTTTCAATGATCTACCCTGACTCCGCAAGGTAATCCCTCGTTTAATCATGGCACGTCTACCAAATGCATGCAAGAAAACATTTTGTTCTCAACACTTTTCTTTGTGCTATATCTTTATTTGTCAAAGCTCTCAAAAGCTAACAACCCATCATCGTTTTAAACATCTAATGCTCTCAAAAACATCATCGTTTTAAAACATGGAAGCTCTCAAAAGCTTATGACTTAACATCGTTTAAAACATCTTTACATCTTTTATTAACAACACAGGACCTCAAAGTCGGAGTGCTCAATCACGAAGCCCCTAGACCTTGCAATCAGTCTTAGGTTCGTGGTAGTAGAAAACAACTTAAAACGTTTTAACTTCTTTAAATAGATACCCAGTTTACAACATAACGAACCTTAATACCCCGACGTCTCGGTTATTAAGTTCCAAATCTTCGTACATCTTTTTACATCGTTTTACATCTTTTACATCGTTCTACATCTTTTTACATCGTTCTACATCTTTTTACATCTTTTACAACCTTTTACATCTTTTACATCGTTTTACATCTTTTTACATCTTTTACATCGTTTTACATCTTTTACATCTTTTCTGTCTGTGAAAAACAAATCCAAAATAGGATAACGTCATAAGAACACTAGTACCCCGACATCTCAGTTACTAAGTTCTATATCATCCTTTACGTCATTAAGTAAAACTCATTAACCGAAAATTCTTTCTACTTGAAATTCGTTTATAAAACGTCAATTCATAAAAAAAAATCCACTTTTCCTTTGGAAACACATTTTTTCCAAAATAACGTCAAATCATCAACAACTTCTTTTTACTGAAACTTCAACTCTAATAAATCAATTCAGATTAAATCTCCTCTCAACATAAGTACTGTTATTTTTAAACTCTCACCGTAAATAATTTCGAAACTTGTCGTCGTTTAGCATTTTAAAAGAAAACGTCTTTAAGTCAAACTTTGACATTTCTTCTAAAATAATTTTCTTATATAATAAATAAGGTCTTTTCGAATATTAATTTCATAAAATCACTTTTTATAATATTTCGGAATTTCTTGTATAAAAATTAGCAGTACTAAAAAAATTCCACGGTTACGCTCTCACCGTGACTCATAAACTTCTTTTACACTAATAAATCATTAAAACAATAATATTTCTCAAAACTCATTATTTTTCCAAAATCATATTTTCCTCTACTATTACATTCCAACATTCCCCATAAAACGTTGAATATAACTTTCACAGCTTATTAAATCTTTTATCTGCTTAATCGATTTGTGCATCGACCCTTGTCAGGCCTCTCAAACAACACTCACAAACAACATTCAACAACATCATCATAATTATATCCCCAGGCAGATCATGCATCATAACAACATAATATACTACCTGCAGATAATTAAAAGCGGATCAATCACCGATACACGGATAAACAACACATCGTAAACAACATAAACAATTAATCACAAACCACATATAAATCATATAAGCCACACTAAAAGCAAATAGTTATAGAGAAAATCCCTCGGGTAAGCTCCCTTACCTCTTGAAGACTCAAACTAACGTTTTCAAACAATCTCCCGATTTGATCCGGTTTCCTCCGTCGGCTTAAATCAGTTAACTCGGTTGTTTCCTTCAAACGAATTGCAACCAAAATAAATCAAATCAACCCACAACATACTTAGTTCATGAGGGTTAGGTTTCGGTCAAGGGCTGACTTTTAGGGTTCAAAATCCTTAAAATTGCTAATCATGATTAAGTCATAGATTAATGGTCCTTAATTAACCTAAATAATGGATTAGTGACTAAACAACTAAGTTTCAAACTCAAAACTTCCTAACTCTTCTATACCAAGATTCGGCCTCAACATGTTCATAGGGCTAGGGTTCTTAATTTAATAAACCAACTTGGATTTATTAAGCATACATTCTAATAGCTTGATTACTAAGATCATTAATGAAAATTTTGAACAAAACTCATCTAGTTCCAAGAACTAGGGTTTCGGCCTTGATGAAATCAATAGGTTAGAGTTTGATTTTTGATCTTATATATACTTAAATACAAGAACTATCAAGATACTAGAAGATTGAATCATGAATCAAGACATGAAAATGAAACAAAACCTATGAACATGATGTTGACCTAGGTTCGGCCAAGTCCATAAATTAGGGAAAGAAATTTCTCATGATATTATGCTTCTAGATGATGAAAATAGAGATGATTATAAGATCATATCAATTGGTTTCATGTCAAAAGGATTTTTCTATAATTAGTTATGAATTTTTAAAGTTAGCTTCATGAACTTTGAATCTTATGAAGAACATGATGATCAAAGGCATAAAATCAAGAATCTTGTGAAGAGAAAATCCTAGAATAGCAAGATTAAGAGAGACTACCTCTTGATGATCAAAGAAAAGGATGATCTTGATGATGTTCTTCACAAATTTCTCATGGTGTTCTTGAGAAACTTAGAGAAGAAGATGAACATGATGAGGGTTTAGAACAGTTTTAGTAATTTGGGTATATCTCTCAATATACTTGTCCGTTTTGGATGATATTTATGTCGTTGGAAATAAGAGAGAAAGATGAACAACTTTCATGTTGAAAGTTTTCCGCGATTCAGAGCATAAATTGGTCAGAAATGCTAGGCCAAATCCGACGAATTATGAACACTTTGAAGTTCTTAAGGCAAAAGCTTAGGTTTTCAAGAAGATAAACATGGAAATGAAAAGAAAAAATGCCTTAATGAAGAAGACAAGAGTGAGCCGTGGGTTTTGGGTAACATTTGGTCAAATTTTCCAATGGCATGACTTGTAATTGTCATAAAAAGACAAGGGTAAAATGGTCATTTCATAGCAAAAATTCACTTTGTCATAAATGCGCCATTATGGCCATTATGACACGATAAGCTTGTCATAAATGCTCGTCAAGTCGGTCAAATCCATCATCTCAGCTCCGTTGCCGACTTCGGGTTTCATCTGGCGCAAGCTTTTCCTAGAGATAATCTCGACGTATACGCCCGCAACAAATATAATATTTTAATTTTTTTACCAAAATTTTCAAAACTTCCAGTATCGTAGTAAAATTAGGTCTTCTGAGCAGTAAACTTTTACTGTCAGTGAAAACACAAAACGGCAGACCGACTTCCGTCTGAATTTTCAACCAAAAACTTCCCCGTAACCTTATGAAAATAAGTATAACAAGGAAATGACCTTGGTTTATCCAAAATCATTTTCTAAGTCTCGGATAAAAATATATTTTTATATATTTATTACCGATATTACGAAGCAACGAAAATCGGGGTGTTACATTACTACCTCACTAAAAAAAATTTCGTCCTCGAAATTTCGAGACTCAAAACTAAACAGAATTTTGCAATCTCATCTTAAACTTAAGATTTTACATTGCCCTTCACATCACTCCATTCCTCTTATTCCATATTCCATAACACAATTCATTCTTATGTCATTTCTACATATCCGTACTATCCTCAAAATTTCATCAGAGTCTATCATACTCGAAAAACAAAATCAAAACTTAATCACTTTTCTTATCAACATGGTTCCACCAGAAACCTTATTCCAATCATCTAACTCTAAATTTTATCATTAATACTAACAATGTCCTCACAGCACCACACATCAACTCCCTACTCAAAATATTTAATCATAATCTTAGTTCCTCCTGATTATAATTCACCACTCCAATTTGATATCACCTCACACATCTCATCCTCGAACTTTTCTATCAACTTAATTTTTATCAAGAACTTTTCTTTTCCGCTCACATTCAACTTAGATAAAACTACCATAGACACTTCTCTGTAATTCCTTACTTATTTATTAACACATATTACTTCTAAGAAGTAATTCAAACAAGCCTCAATCTCAGAGAAAACACAACGTCGTCTCACTTCAGAGAAAACACAACGTCATCTCACTTCAGAGAAAACACAACGTGAACACAACAGACCTATTTCCCAACATTCCCGAAAGACTCGACCAGCTCTGATACCACTAATGTGACACCCTAAACTCGGTTCATCACATGGTTACCCGTTTGCGGAAATAAAACTTAATTTGCTGGTTGTTTTCGGAAAATAATGTTTTCTCAACGTTTATCTCTTCAAAATATGGTGATAAAATTTTTTCCTCCTTCTTTAACCTCATAACCACAACAACGTAATCAAATCACACTTAAATACATAATGTATATAAGTCCTCCAACTATACTGCCTTGTAAAGCCTCTGGCTCATCTAGTTTTATGACTAGTATGACCGTGGTTTTGTGCCAATTATATCTCGTTTTCACCCAAATTAGGCTTGATTGTCCTCAAGCAAGGTTTTGAGTCCCTTAAGTAGTTTTAGGGTTATTTAGCCAGTTTTTGAGTCAAATAAAGCACTTATGGCTATTTCATGTTTTCAGGTTGACTTAGAGTTCAAGGAATGAAGGAAACAATGGAAATTGCAATCTGGAAACACTCGCCACGCGAGCAGATACTCGCCCCGCGAGAGTGAGGACCAGCCTGTGCCAGAAAAGTCATGTTCTCTGCCTTGCCCCGCGAGCTATAGCTCGCCTCGCGATCCTGAAGTCAGCAAGCATCACGGTCATCCCGTGACACCCATCACGGGCGTGAAGAGAAACCCCTGGAAGACAGAGACCATCACGGCCTGGCCGTGATAGACATCACGGCCTGGCCGTGATAGACATCACGGCTGTGACAACCCAGGTTTTGAAGACTCGCCTCGCGAGTATTACGCTCGCCTCGCGAGAATACAAATTCAAGAAGGCGCCATTTTAATATTCGCCTCGCGAGAATGCGCAGTTTCTGAAAGTTATAAATAGCTGTTTAGGGCAGAACAGAAGGATCTTTTGCCAATCCTTGTTTTCGAATGTCTCTGGTTGTTTTGCGTTTTTGATGGAGAACTAATCTCCTTGATCAATCTCTGTCAGAATCGGTTCGTGACCGCCGCTTGAGGTTATGTAATTCCTGATTTAATTGATACTCTCTTTCAATATCTATTCTATATTCTCTGTTTGCTTAATTCAGTTTGTATCGAATGGGTATTGATTTGTTTCGATGATTGTGTGTTCCTAAACTTAATCGCGTTTGCTTAATTCGCGTGCGTTCAATTCGTGTTTGCTTAATTCACGAAGGGCTTCATCCGTTTGCTTAATTCGGAATTAGGAACATATGTCTCGTAGCGTCGGTTTCGCTTGTTAATTGATGTTACAATCGAAAAGGGTTTAGGATCCGCTTAGGGCTTGGATTTATATGAACCGATGATAGTGGGAAACCGAGAGCAGTAGGTTGATCGTTTAGTTTATTCGGTAATTAATTAGTTTGCATTTTTCTGCTTTGTTTTGTTTATTTAGTTGAAATCCAAAACCCCCATTCTGACTTTTTCTGTAAACAACAACCCAAGAGTCCTTGTGAGATGATACTCGAGTTGTCGCACACTAAACTACATTTTTACAAACCGCTCATCTTTTGACGCGTGCGCGACAGCGCGTTCAAATTGGCGCCGTTGCCGGGGACTCTTGTTGTTATTAATAGAAAAAAAAAATAATAAAAAAATTCATTGCTGAATTAGTTATGGCTGCTTTGTCTGGTTATGAATCTTAGTACTGCCATGGATAATTACATGCAAGGTTATATGCCTTATGTTGATTATGAGCCACCACCATGCATATATTATCCTAACTTCTTTCAAGGCTATGAGTCTAGTAGTGGTTTTGGCATGATTGGAGTAAATGAAGTCCAACCTAGCCTGGATGAGTTAGCTTCTCTTATGCAACAACATATGACAGAATTTCAAGCAAATCTTCAACGAATGACAGAACAAAGTCTTGAAAGCCATCGGAGAGGAGAAGCTGAATCTCAGAAGTTGTCCATTCTAATTGATCAAATTGTCGCCAACTCTGCCAGATCGCTAACTCCACATCCCCTTGAAGAACATACAGATTCACAAGTTATTCTTGACAATACCTCTGAGGATGATTTTGATAATACTTATGTTGATGAACTGTGTGTTGAATCCCCTGATTCTAATGCATGTGCTGATTGTACTGACACTGCTTTGTGTATAGAATGTTATGCAGGTTTATTCTTTTCAGGAAACGTAGAAAATGAGGATCAGGAGGATCAGGAGGACATCTGCTTCACCGTGCTTGAGGATGATGAAGAACCTTTGGAAGTAGATGATTCAATTAAATCAAATGCATGTGTTGAGAGTGATGGGGTGGATGAATTGGGTGCTGAATTTCCAAACATTCAGACCTTTACTGATTCAGTTTATTGTGATATATGTATTGACTCTACTAACACTAACCTTTGTGTGGTGTGTGCTGAAATTTATGCATGTATAGCAGGTGATAAATTTGTTAGTGCAGTGAATGAAGAAAATGCAGAAGTTGAAGCAGCACCGGAGACACCAGTGTCCTATTTGCCACCTCCCCCTGAGGAGCCACCAGTGATGGAGTATGAGCCTTTGGATTTTGCACCATGGCCAGTTCGAGGGGTTGAACCCCAATTTTATTGGGGAGACTTTGTTGAGAAGAAGGTCATCTGTGACCCAAGAGGGAGTGAGAAGTCCGCCGCACTGGGCAGAGTTACCATAATTATCAAGCGCTCACTCCCATATCAAGGCTGCAAATTAGGGAAGCATGGAACAAGCTTCAGTCCTTTGGCTACCACGTGGGACTTATGCTACAGACAGTGGGATCCTGGTGGAACCGCCTCAATGAGTTTTCTTAACCCTTTATCCTTTTTAATTTTCTTTTCCTTGCTTTATTTCTGTTTTGTTTTCAATAAAGCTCCTGAATAATTTGAGAAGCTCGGGAGTTGTGTTTGAGTCTTGTGTTGGCAAGTTTACTGGAATTTGATTGATTTTGCATAGATGAATTGCATGTTTATTGTTGACTGATTCCCCCTAGTTTTGAAAATTTGAAAAATTGATCCCCATGTAATTGAAAACTGATCTTTGAGATTTTGTTGTGATGGCATGATTTATGATAAGTTTGGGGTGATAGGGTGCACACACTAGGGATAGAATCTCGGTCAAACAATTTGCATGAATGTCCGGGTGAGGATTTGAACCTCCAACATGTTTTTGATTGTGTGAATCACTTTCAAGTTGCACTTTCCCGAATTTGCTTGAATCTCTTCATGGTTTGCATGTCTATGTGTTTGCATCAAATGATTTAGGCAATTTTCTTTGAATTAACTACTTGGCCTAAATTGAACCAGTCCCTAATGCATGTTCCCTAGTTAGCCCCTTTGAGCCTAATTAGCCTATTGTTTCATGATGACCTTATGTTATGAGCCTGAATCTGGAAAAACCATGTTAACCCGATCTTAGGATTAGGGGAGCATGGAAGCTTAGCAAGAGAATGGTTGCAAGAAACTAAGTTTGGGGTGGCTACAGGGATATGATGTGTTGTTGGGGATTGAGAAAAAGAAAAAAGAAAAATAAAGGTTGGAGCCAAAGGGCAAAAATAAATCTTTCAAAAAATATATATATATATAAATAAAAAAAATGCAAAATGTCAAGAAGGGTATTAGAAGAAAAGGGCTGTAGCCACCCAAGGCAAAAAGAAGAATAAGAATAGGAACTTGAGTAGGAAATTCAATGTGTAAACAGCTACATGCTCTCTTAGTTCCTAGGGATTTCAGCCCAGTACCTTTGTATATCCTTCCCTTAGCCAGGCCCCATTACAACCTCGAAAGACCTTTTGATGTTGCATGCATGTTTTCCGTGGGAACCATTTGAGATGAAAATCAAATTCATGGGAAGTGCTCTTAAAAGTGAAACTGAGTGAAATGTTGTTAGCCTAGACAAACTGAGAGATTGAGTGAACACTAAACCCCTTTGTGAGGAAGGCGATTGTTTGAATTTGGTGATCTTCCTCTTGTGTGTAACTTAGATCCCCTACTTAGATTAATGATTGTTTGAATGATGAAATTCTCAGATGTTCAGAATAAATGATTGTGGGGATTACATTGTTGAAAATGGGGGAACATTGAAGGAAAATTGTTTTGATGAATTGCTTGAAATTTGTGCGGAATTGGTTGAAATCCTTCTAGCTTGCCAAGTCTTGAGTCGTTTTGAGTTTTAGTTTGCTTGGGGACAAGCAAAGTTCAAGTTTGGGGTATTTTGATAAGCCTCTGGCTCATCTAGTTTTATGACTAGTATGACCGTGGTTTTGTGCCAATTATATCTCGTTTTCACCCAAATTAGGCTTGATTGTCCTCAAGCAAGGTTTTGAGTCCCTTAAGTAGTTTTAGGGTTATTTAGCCAGTTTTTGAGTCAAATAAAGCACTTATGGCTATTTCATGTTTTCAGGTTGACTTAGAGTTCAAGGAATGAAGGAAACAATGGAAATTGCAATCTGGAAACACTCGCCACGCGAGCAGATACTCGCCCCGCGAGAGTGAGGACCAGCCTGTGCCAAAAAAGTCATGTTCTCTGCCTCGCCCCGCGAGCTATAGCTCGCCTCGCGAGCCTGAAGTCAGCAAGCATCACGGTCATCCCGTGACACCCATCACGGGCGTGAAGAGAAACCCCTGGAAGACAGAGACCATCACGGCCTGGCCGTGATAGGCATCACGGCTGTGACAACCCAGGTTTTGAAGACTCGCCTCGCGAGTATTACGCTCGCCTCGCGAGAATACAAATTCAAGAAGGCGCCATTTTAATATTCGCCTCGCGAGAGGCCACTCGCCTCGCGAGAATGCGCAGTTTCTGAAAGTTATAAATAGCTGTTTAGGGCAGAACAGAAGGATCTTTTGCCAATCCTTGTTTTCGAATGTCTCTGGTTGTTTTGCGTTTTTGATGGAGAACTAGTCTCCTTGATCAATCTGCTGTAATCGGTTCGCACTGCCGCTTGAGGTTATGTAATTCCTGATTTAATTGCTACTCTCTTTCAATATCTATTCTATATTCTCTGTTTGCTTAATTCAGTTTGTATCGAATGGGTATTGATTTGTTTCGATGATTGTGTGTTCCTAAACTTAATCGCGTTTGCTTAATTCGCGTGCGTTCAATTCATGTTTGCTTAATTCACGAAGGGCTTCATCCGTTTGCTTAATTCGGAATTAGGAACATATGTCTCGTAGCGTCGGTTTCGCTTGCTAATTGATGTTACAATCGAAAAGGGTTTAGGATCCGCTTAGGGCTTGGATTTATATGAACCGATGATAGTGGGAAACCGAGAGCAGTAGGTTGATCGTTTAGTTTATTCGGTAATTAATTAGTTTGCATTTTTCTGCTTTGTTTTGTTTATTTAGTTGAAATCCAAAACCCCCATTCTGACTTTTTCTGTAAACAACAACCCAAGAGTCCTTGTGAGACGATACTCGAGTTGTCGCACACTAAACTACATTTTTACAAACCGCTCATCTTTTGACGCGTGCGCGACAGCGCGTTCATGCCTCATATATTTTCTCACATAAATCATAATCAACTTGATTCTTAAAACATAACATTACCTAAGCTGGTCGTAACTAACGGACACTACAACCGACAAAAGCAAAGAACAAAGATGCCTCGAACTAGACAGCATTCTTCTTCTTGTAGAGATCATACTCCTTGTACAACTCTGATATGGTTGTAAGGGTGAGACGCCAATATATGGATTTATCACCATAACTAAATGCACAACACAAAATATTGCACATACACATATACATGTCTATAACAACGTACTCATTCATATCATAATATCTCGTTTATCAATGGGTTTCACACCCCAAACATCAACATTGGAAAACTATGCATGAACACTTCAATACATCATCTAAACATTCATTCTTAATCTCATGAGATATCTCCAACCTCGTGAACCTCGTGATGAGTTGATCAGACTCAATTGCCACAGGCATACAGCCACAGGCATGCCCATCGCACACTGTCCAACATCGTGGCACAGTGATAACATCGGAGATGGGGCCTCATTGTCCAAACCCGGGCATAATGAGAACATCTTTGTATGATCTACCCTGACGCCGCAAGGTAATCCATCGTTTAATCATGGTACGTCTGCCAAATGCATGCAAGAAAACATTTTGTTCTCAACACTTTTCTTTGTGCTATAACTTTATTTGTCAAAGCTCTCAAAAGCTTACAACCCATCATCGTTTTAAACATCTAATGCTCTCAAAAGCATCATCGTTTTAAAACACGGAAGCTCTCAAAAGCTTATGACTTAACATCGTTTAAAACATCTTTACATCTTTTATTAACAACACAGGACCTCAAAGTCGGAGTGCTCAATCACGAAGCCCCTAGACCTTGCAATCAGTCTTAGGTTCGTGGTAGTAGAAAACAACTTAAAACGTTTTAACTTCTTTAAATAGATACCCAGTTTACAACATAACGAACCTTAATACCCCGACGTCTCGGTTATTAAGTTCCATATCTTCGTACATCTTTTTAACTTCCACATCATTCTACATATTTTTACATCTTTTACAACCTTTTTACATCTTTTACAACTTTTTACATCTTTTACATCGTTTTACATCTTTTTACATCTTTTACATCGTTTTACATCGTTTTACATCTTTTTACATCTTTTACATCGTTTTACATCGTTTTACATCTTTTTACATCTTTTACATCGTTTTACATCTTTTACATCTTTTCTGTCTGTAAAAAACAAATCCAAAATTGGATAACGTCATAAGAACACTAGTACCCCAACATCTCAGTTACTAAGTTCTATATCATCCTTTACGTCATTAAGTAAAACTCATTAACCGAAAATTCTTTCTACTTGAAATTCGTTTATAAAACGTCAATTCATAAAAAAAATATCCACTTTTCCTTTGGAAACACATTTTTTCCAAAATAACGTCAAATCATCAACAACTTCTTTTTACTGAAACTTCAACTCTAATAAATCAATTCAGATTAAATCTCCTCTCAACATAAGTACTGTTATTTTAAAACTCTCACCGTAAATAATTTCGAAACTTGTCGTCGTTTAGCATTTTAAAAGAAAACGTCTTTAAGTCAAACTTTGACATTTCTTATAAAATAATTTTCTTATATAATAAATAAGGTCTTTTCGAATATTAATTTCATAAAATCACTTTTTATAATATTTCGGAATTTCTTGTGTAAAAATTAGCAGTACTAAAAAAATTCCACGGTTACGCTCTCACCGTGACTCATAAACTTCTTTTACACTAATAAATCATTAAAATCATAATATTTCTCAAAACTCATTATTTTTCCAAAATCATATTTTCCTCTACTATTATATTCCAACATTCCACTACAACAGATTAGACTTTTAATAACGCACCTTTTATAGCATTTCCGTGTGGAAATGCTATTAAAAGTGATGGGGGGACTTTTAATAGCGTTTCCTTTAGAAAACGCTATCCTAGGTATACCTAAGATAGCGTTTTCGTGTGGAACCGCTATTAAAAGTGCTACTTAGGAAAAGATAGTGGTTCCACACGGAAACGCTATCTTAAGTGATACCTAAGATAGCGTTTCTGTAACACCCCGATTTTTGCTGTTTTGTAATATCGGTAATAAATATATAAATATATATTTTTATCCGAGACTTAGAAAATGATTTTGGATAAACCAAGGTCATTTCCTTGTTATACTTATTTTCATAAGGTTACGGGGAAGTTTTTGGTTGAAAATTCAGACGGAAGCCGGTTTGCCGTTTTCTGTGTTTTCGCTGACAGTAAAAGTTTACTGCTCAGAAAACCAAATTTCAATTCGTGAACGAAAGACTTAAGTTTGGTATTTTATTTTCTACGATTCTGTATTGATAGAATTTTTTCAGAAAAAAATAAAATAATTTACGTATTTCAGGCGGAACACGTAATCGGGTAGACGACGGAAGGGAAATTAGAGTTTCTAAGAGTGGATAGAGGGTTTATCTTAGGATTTTGAGATGATTCAATGGGATGAATCATATTTTTAAGTCTAGAAGGTTTTTCAGGGTTAAATAGAAAATTTCGAAATTTACGGTTAAGTCCCCGAACTTTCTGTAAATTACCCTTTTGTCCCTAAATTAGTTTTTTTCGTTTTTTCAAGTGGATTGGGCTAGAATCCTTGTTTCTAACCTTAAATGGTCGTGGCTTAGAAGCCCAAACTTTTCTAGTTCATAGTTGAGTCCATAAAGCCCATTTAAGTTTCTTATCTTAAGCTTAAAGGCTTAAATCTTCAAGTGGGCCCCACAACAAACAAGAAAATGAAACTAAGCCCAAATGTATCAAGCCCAAATACATAAGCCCATGAGAGAAGATGACTTTCTCATTTGATGGATGAATCAAGATTCTTCTAGAATGTTCCACACTTTTCTACATCATTCTTGATTTTTCTTCAACAATCTTCTTCAACAATCTTCTTCAACAAATCTTCTTCAACAAGTTAGGTTTTCTCTAAAATATCTATGACACCAAAATCAGCCAACTAAGTCAAAGATAAGCTAGCATTTAATGTGATTAAACTCATCATCATGACATTCTATTGTCTATTTGCAAACTAGTCCTTTAACTATTGGAATCTTTGCAATTTGGTCCTTGGAACTTAATTGCACTTTGATCCTTTTAACATGACAACTCATCTTCATCTAGATCCTTCTTGAGATGTCGCCACTTACACTATAAATACCTTTCTCTCACTTTTCATTTAGTTCTTTGGTTAGTTGTCTTCTAAAACTCTAAAGTTCTAAGTTCTTAGTTCTAAGTTTTTCAAAGCAAGTTCTTGGACTGTCTTAATCATTGATTCTCAAGAGGTAAATCCTAATCTTTGTTCTTAATCATGCCTATGTTCTTTAGATAGTTTCTTGATTCAAGACTTATATCATGGTGGTTCATCATTTTCAAGTTTCAAACCCTAGAACTTTGAAAAATCATAATAAATCCTAGGAAAATCTAATGATGATGAAACTACTTTCTATCTTCTAGATATCATGTCTACTATCTAAATCCAAGAGCATGAAGCAATCAAAAATTTCTTTCTTGAAAACCTAGCCTTGGCCGAATCTATCAAAGTAGGTTTGGTAGAGTTTTTGTTCATGGTTTTCATTAATGATCTTGTTAATCAAGCTATTAGTATGTATGATTAATAAATCCAAGTTGGTTTATTAAACTAAGAACCCTAACCCTAAGATTATGTTGAGGCCGAATCTATGTATAAAAGAGTTAGAAAGTTTTGAGTTTCAACTTTAGTTGTTTAGTCACTAATCCATGATTTAGGTTAATCAAGGATCATTAATCTATGACTTAATCATGATTAGGAATTTTAAGGATTTTGAACCCTAAAAGTCAGCCCTTGGCCTAAACCCTAACCCTAAAGGTTAGAGGATTTTGTTTCAAATTTTAGTCTTGTAATAAGTAATCTATGTTAGTTAAGACTCTAGTAATTAGGATCCAAAAGATGACATTAAGAAGATAATCCTAAACCTATTTCTAAGTCTTGACCGAACCTAGCCCTAAAGTGTCATAGATGGGTGTTAGTTGATTAATTATAATTATGTTGTTTGGTTGAAGGTGATTGTGTTAACTCGTGGCGGGATAACGAGGATCGTCGAGTACGTGTTTTCGGGGCAAACTCAGGTGGGAGAAAGAACCATTCCATCGTCGGAATCGATAAGTAGTATATAATTTATAATAATGGTGTAGGGCGACCTAAACCCTACTAGTGGTCGAGTAATCGACAATACCAAAATCGTATTGAAATCTTTTCCGTAAAACCAATGACGATTTGGGAATTGTGGGTTTATCGCCTTAGGTTGATTATTCATATTTGAGGATGTTTGAATTATTTACTTTTGACTGTTTGTGATACGCTGGTTGAGGTATTCCATCTGCATGTGACGTACTGTTTCGGTGTTTGAATAATTATGATATTGAGGATGTTTGTTGTCTGTCACAGCCGTGATGGTTGTCATGGCCAGGCCGTGACAGGTCATGTGTTGTAGGATTCTTGTCTTTGTTGTCTGTCACGGCCGTGATGGTTGTCATGGCCAGGCCGTGACAGAGTCTGACTTTGTTATTTATTTGGTTGAACTATTATGATTTGGTTGTGATAAATTGCCTTATATGATATGGAGATGTTTGAATATTCTGTTGTTTAATGTGTATGCATGATCTGCCTGGGTTTAATTCTATGCTTAGAAAATTTTAAGGAAAGATATATATTGATCGGAGGTATTTTGTTTGGGTGAGAGTTTTGAATATGAATTAGAAGTGCCTCGCTATTATGGTATAGAAGTAATGTGATATAGTATGTAAGTGGAGGTTATGAGTAAAAGCTTGAGGTACTAGGTTGTTATTGATAAAAGTCAGTGAGAATCATATGTTGCATTGGTGTTCATAACCGTGTATTTGAGATACACGAGGTCCGAAGTTCTCGTGGACCGTTCCAAATTAGAATTTAGGTTGTGCAACTATAGTGTCATTGCTTTGCATGAGCACCCTTGACAGAGTGAGAGAGAGAATCAGGGTGTGCACCGACGATACAGTGCATCTATAGTGTCATTGCTTTGCATGAGCATTCTTACCATGGATAAGAATGTGCACCGGCGTGGGGAACGTGTCACTTGGATGACTGACTGGCATCCCTAACGAGGGATGTGTGACAGGAGTAGTAGTGGCCACGTCAGCATAAAGTTTTAGTTGCATGAGTTGAGGGTAGAGGATGATATATAGTGAATTGAGGATGATTGTTGATTTTGAATGATGCGTGTCTGTGACTATTATTGTATTATATGCTATGAATCTTTTCCACTTATGATGATAGAACTGTTTCTTATCTCCCTATTTCTGTATTTTGGTGTCTGTCTACTTTGTACGTTAGAAGACTATATGGACGACTATGTTACGGAGGAGATGGATGGAACCCCATACGAGACGGAGATGGTTGAAGAGTTGAACGGCGTTCCGTATGAAGTTGAAGTTGAAGAACAACCTACTGATGCTAATAATGTGGCGTAGTTAGTTTAAGGCCAGTGAGTCACATAAGATGTTTTGTTTCAGTTAGTTATAAGCAGGTTGTGTAAAATAAAGGATACTTATATGTGTAATTATGTAATATAGTTTGGTGTGTTTTATAGTTGCATAAGTTATATAATTATTAATTAAGTTTTAATTTTTACGTATTTTCAACAGTAAGCACGCGATTAAGTAAATAACTAATTAAGGATTTAATGTAATAATACAATGGGGCACAACGGGGTGTCTCATTTGGTGGTATCAGAGCAGTTCGATTCTAATCGGACTGTGAGGTCTAGGAAGTTGTTACTGGCCGTGTCTAGTTGAATCCACATCGGATTTTAACTATGCTTAGAAGTTGGGTAGTGTGTCCGAAACCGATGCGATAATTAGCATTAGTATGGCATATGGTATTTATATACTTGTCTATGTGGTATTATATGTCATACTGATAAGAGCAAATGATTTCTTTTTACGTAATCATGGCTCGTGGAAAAGGACGCTCGATTGTGAAGAATGACGTAACTCCCGAAAGAATTGTGGGAGCTAACAATGTGGAAAATAATCATACCGGAAGTGGAGGAGAGTCATCTGAGACTCAAGATACTATGAAAAACATAGTTACTGCTCTGTTGTTACAAACACAGCAGAATGCTGAGATGCTACAGATGAACAAAGAACAGCAGGAACAACAGAACCAAAGGAGAGCTGCAGCAGATGAAGATGCCGAAATGGCTACTTTCCTGAAAGGGAAGCCACCTCAATTCCTAGGAGATTATGATCCAGAGAAGGCAGAATGGTGGATACAAGAGATCGAAAAGATATTCGATACCATGCGCTGCAGAGAGGATAGGAAAGTGACGTATGCTGCTTTCATGCTAACTGGAGGAGCAGAGTCTTGGTGGAGAGGCAAGCGAAGATTGCTGGATGTCGAAGGCAGAGTTATCAATCGGCAGCTGTTCAATGGATCTGTTTCTTTGAGAAGTATTTTCCGCGTCTAGTCCGACGCGAGAAAGAAAGGGAATTCATGAGTCTCAAACAGGGCAACCTCGATCGTTGGTGATTATGCATCACGATTCGAGGCTCGATTAAGTATTCTGAATTTTATCAGAGATTCCCATGATGAAGATTGGCAATGTAGAAGGTTTGAGGAAGGACTCAGACATGAACTTCAGAGGGCTATAGTATCTCTTGATATCCAGAGTTTTCCATAGCTAGTGGAACGATGCAGTGCAATCGAAAGTCTAGATCTGAGGCTAGCTAATGAGCAGAAACAATTAAGGATTGGGGTCCTACTCGCAGGGTTTTCGAGAGGCGAGGAGGTAGTAACTCTCAATGGAGACAGAGACCGTATGCCCGAGCCGGTCTGAGACACAAGACATCAAAGATCGGTGGTTAGAAACGGTCACACAAGCAGCAAGGTTTATCTTGTTTCAGATGTGGAGGACCGCATTATCTTAGAGACTGCAGGGAGCGACCTGGTTGTTTTAATTGTGGGAAAATAGGTCATATGGCCCGAGATTGCAGACAGCAGGCTAGGCGACCACCGATAGCTGCAGGAAGAGGAAATGGAGGCAATAGGGGTGGAGCTGGGAGAGGAGTTATATCAGCAGGGCAACAGGGAGCAAGACCTCAGGCCACTGGAAGAGTGTTTACCGTGAAGGGAGCCGAATCCTCTCAATCTGCTGATCTTATACAAGGTATGTGTTTGATAGCTGGTAGACTCTCGTATGTGTTATTTGACTCAGGCGCTACACATTCATTTATTTCGTATGAGTGTGTGGATCAATTAAAATTAACTGTTTCTCAATTACCTTATACCCTTACAATATCTACTCCAACTAGTAATCCTTTGACTACTATGTCTATTTGTTTACAATGTCCTATAGTTGTTGAGAATAGAACATTTATTGTAGACCTTATCTGTTTGCCTATGCAACAGATAGATGTTATTCTTGGTATGGGTTGGCTTTCGGCTAACCATGTAATGCTAGACTGTTCTAGTAAGACCTTATCATTTCTTGAGTTTTCTAGTATAGTCAATGCCAATGAAGGAGTATCCATGAGGAGTGACGATTCTCGGCAGTACGTGATGCTGTTCGCGGTGGAAACTATTGAGACCCCTAGTATAGATTCTATGCCTATCGTGAGAGAGTTTCCTGAAGTTTTCCCTCCCGACGTTCCAGGTTTACCACCAGAACGAGAAGTGGAATTCACCATAGATCTTGTACCAGGGACAGGACCTATATCTATGGCGCCCTATCGGATGTCACCTATAGAATTGGCGGAGCTGAAGAAACAGTTGGATGATATGTTGGGAAAATAATTCATAAGGCCGAGTGTTTCACCATGGGGAGCTCCAGTGTTGTTTGTTAAGAAGAAAGATGGAAGTGCTAGGTTGTGCACAGATTTTAGACAGTTAAACAAGGTAACAATTAGGAATAAGTATCCGTTGCCTAGGATAGATGATCTGATGGATCAATTGAAAGGAGCCGCAGTATTTTCCAAGATTGATTTGAGATCTGGATACCATCAGATTAGAGTAAAGAAGGAAGATATACTAAAAACAGCTTTTAGAACAAGGTATGGACATTACGAGTATTTAGTTATGCCGTTCGGTGTGACTAATGCGCCAGCAGTGTTCATGGATTATATGAACAGGATATTTAGACCGTACCTTGATAAGTTTGTTGTTGTATTCATCGATGACATCCTTATCTATTCTCGTACATGGGAAGATCATGAGAAACATTTAAGGATAGTGCTGCAAGTTTTGAAGGATAGGCAGCTTTATGCTAAACTTTCCAAGTGTGAGTTTTGGATGGAAGAAGTCCAATTTCTAGGACATGTGATCACTAAGGAAGGTATAGCAAAGAGATCCAAAGAAAGGTTGAGGCAGTTCTTAAATGGGAACGGCCTAAGTCAGTAAGTGAAGTACGAAGCTTTCTAGGGTTAGCTGGATATTATCGGAGGTTTATAGAGGGTTTCTCGAAGATTGCGTTGCCTATGACGCAGTTGACGAGGAAAAATACAGCTTTTGTATGGACGGACAACTGTGAGCAGAGTTTCCAAAAGCTGAAGGAAAGGTTGACCACATCACATGTGTTGACTTTACCGGATTCATTAGGACCGTTTGACGTATACTGTGATGCGTCATACCAAGGTTTAGGTTGTGTTCTAATGCAAGAGGGAAGAGTGGTGGCTTATGCTTCCCGACAATTGAGAATTCATGAGAGGAACTATCCGACTCATGATTTGGAATTAGCAGCCATAGTGTTCGCATTAAAAATATGGCGACACTTTCTATATGGAGCAAAATTTAATGTTTACAGTGACCATAAAAGTCTGAAGTATCTGTTCGACCAAAAGGAGTTGAATATGAGACAACGAAGATGGATGGAGTTTATCAAAGATTATGAGTTTGATTTACTATACCATCCTGGGAAGGCGAATGTAGTAGCAGATGCCTTGAGTAGGAAATCATTGCATGTGTCCGCAATGATGGTCAAAGAGTTGGAATTACTGGAAACAGTTGCATCATGCTTTGGGGACCAAGTTGAGGATGAGTTCTGCTTATCATCCCCAAACAGATGGACAGTCAGAAAGGACGATTCAATCATTGGAGGACCTTTTAAGAGCTTGTGTTTTGGAACACACTGGCAGTTGGGATGAGTTCTTGCCATTGATTGAATTTACTTACAACAATAGTTTTCACAGTAGTATAGGGATGGCACCATATGAGGCTTTGTATGGTAGGAAGTGTAGGACACCGTTATGTTGGTATGAGATTGGTGAAAATCAAGTCTTGAATCCAGATGTGGTGCAACAGACTACGGAACAAGTTAGGAAGATAAGGGAAAAGATGAAGGAAGCACAGGATAGGCAAAGGAGCTACAGTAACAAGAGAAGGAGACCTTTAGAATTCCAGGAGGGCGATCACATGTTTTTGAGAGTCACTCCGAAGACCGGAATTGGCAGGGCTGTCAAAACTAGAAAACTTACTCCTAGATTCATCGGACCTTTCCAGATTATTCGAAGGATTGGTCCAGTAGTTTATCATATTGCTTTACCACCTAACCTAGCAAACCTTCATGACGTCTTTCACGTGTCTCGGTTGAGAAAATATTATCCTGATCCTTCACATGTTATTGAGTATGAGTCTATACAACTGCGAGAGAATCTAGAGTATGAGGCTCTACCTGTAAGGATAGCAGATAAAGAGATTAAGGAGCTTCGTGGTAGACAAATTCCTTTGGTTAAGGTCATATGGGATGAAAATACTGGAGATGCTACTTGGGAACGTGAAGCAGATATGCAACAACAATATCCACATCTTTTCTGAAGTATGTAAATTTCGAGGACAAAATTTTTTTTAAGTGGGGTAGTAATGTAACACCCCGATTTTTGCTGTTTTGTAATATCGGTAATAAATATATAAATATATATTTTTATCCGAGACTTAGAAAATGATTTTGGATAAACCAAGGTCATTTCCTTGTTATACTTATTTTCATAAGGTTACGGGGAAGTTTTTGGTTGAAAATTCAGACGAAGTTTGGTTCGTTTTACGTGTTTTTTTTGACAAGAAAAGTTTTCTGCTCAGAAAACCAAATTTTAATTCGTGAACGAAAGACTTAAGTTTGGTATTTTATTTTCTACGATTCTGTATTGATAGAATTTTTTCAAAAAAATAAAATAATTTACGTATTTCGAGCGGAACACGTAATCGGGTAGAGACGACGGAAGGGAAATTAGAGTTTCTAAGAGTGGATAGAGGGTTTATCTTAGGATTTTGAGATGATTCAATGGGATGAATCATATTTTTAAGTCTAGAAGGTTTTTCAGGGTTAAATAGAAAATTTCGAAATTTACGGTTAAGTCCCCGAACTTTCTGTAAATTACCCTTTTGTCCCTAAATTAGTTTTTTTCGTTTTTTCAAGTGGATTGGGCTAGAATCCTTGTTTCTAACCTTAAATGGTCGTGGCTTAGAAGCCCAAACTTTTCTAGTTCATAGTTGAGTCCATAAAGCCCATTTAAGTTTCTTATCTTAAGCTTAAAGGCTTAAATCTTCAAGTGGGCCCCACAACAAACAAGAAAATGAAACTAAGCCCAAATGTATCAAGCCCAAATACATAAGCCCATGAGAGAAGATGACTTTCTCATTTGATGGATGAATCAAGATTCTTCTAGAATGTTCCACACTTTTCTACATCATTCTTGATTTTTCTTCAACAATCTTCTTCAACAATCTTCTTCAACAAATCTTCTTCAACAAGTTAGGTTTTCTCTAAAATATCTATGACACCAAAATCAGACAACTAAGTCAAAGATAAGCTAGCATTTAATGTGATTAAACTCATCATCATGACATTCTATTGTCTATTTGCAAACTAGTCCTTTAACTATTGGAATCTTTGCAATTTGGTCCTTGGAACTTAATTTCACTTTGATCCTTTTAACATGACAACTCATCTTCATCTAGATCCTTCTTGAGATGTCGCCACTTACACTATAAATACCTTTCTCTCACTTTTCATTTAGTTCTTTGGTTAGTTGTCTTCTAAAACTCTAAAGTTCTAAGTTCTTAGTTCTAAGTTTTTGAAAGCAAGTTCTTGGATTGTCTTCATCATTGATTCTCAAGAGGTAAATCCTAATCTTTGTTCTTAATCATGCCTATGTTCTTTAGATAGTTTCTTGATTCAAGACTTATATCATGGTGGTTCATCATTTTCAAGTTTCAAACCCTAGAACTTTGAAAAATCATAATAAATCCTAGGAAAATCTAATGATGATGAAACTACTTTCTATCTTCTAGATATCATGTCTACTATCTAAATCCAAGAGCATGAAGCAATCAAAAATTTCTTTCTTGAAAACCTAGCCTTGGCCGAATCTATCAAAGTAGGTTTGGTAGAGTTTTTGTTCATGGTTTTCATTAATGATCTTGTTAATCAAGCTATTAGTATGTATGATTAATAAATCCAAGTTGGTTTATTAAACTAAGAACCCTAACCCTAAGATTATGTTGAGGCCGAATCTATGTATAAAAGAGTTAGAAAGTTTTGAGTTTCAACTTTAGTTGTTTAGTCACTAATCCATGATTTAGGTTAATCAAGGATCATTAATCTATGACTTAATCATGATTAGGAATTTTAAGGATTTTGAACCCTAAAAGTCAGCCCTTGGCCTAAACCCTAACCCTAAAGGTTAGAGGATTTTGTTTCAAATTTTAGTCTTGTAATAAGTAATCTATGTTAGTTAAGACTCTAGTAATTAGGATCCAAAAGATGACATTAAGAAGATAATCCTAAACCTATTTCTAAGTCTTGGCAGAACCTAGCCCTAAAGTGTCATAGATGGGTGTTAGTTGATTAATTATAATTATGTTGTTTGGTTGAAGGTGATTGTGTTAACTCGTGGCGGGATAACGAGGATCGTCGAGTAAGTGTTTTCGGGGCAAACTCAGGTGGGAGAAAGAACCATTCCATCGTCGGAATCGATAAGTAGTATATAATTTATAATAATGGTGTAGGGCGACCTAAACCCTACTAGTGGTCGAGTAATCGACAATACCAAAATCGTCTTGAAATCTTTTTTCCGTAAAACCAATGACGATTTGGGAATTGTGGGTTTATCGCCTTAGGTTGATTATTCATATTTGAGGATGTTTGAATTATTTACTTTTGACTGCTTGTGATACGCTGGTTGAGGTATTCCATCTGCATGTGACGACCGTTTCGGTGTTTGAATAATTATGATATTGAGGATTGTTTTGTCACGGGTGATGGTTGTCATGGCCAGGCCGTGACAGTTGTGTTGTAGGATTCTTGTCTTTGTTGTCCGTCACGGCCGTGATGGTTGTCATGGCCAGGCCGTGATGTAGTCCGACTTTGTTATTTATTTGGTTGAACTATTATGATTTGGTTGTGATAAATTGCCTTATATGATATGGAGATGTTTGAATATTCTGTTGTTTAATGTGTATGCATGATCTGCCTGGGTTTAATTCTATGCTTAGAAAATTTTAAGGAAAGATATATATTGATCGGAGGTATTTTGTTTGGGTGAGAGTTTTGAATATGAATTAGAAGTGCCTCGCTATTATGGTATAGAAGTAATGTGATATAGTATGTAAGTGGAGGTTATGAGTAAAAGCTTGAGGTACTAGGTTGTTATTGATAAAAGTCAGTGAGAATCATATGTTGCATTGGTGTTCATAACCGTGTATTTGAGATACACGAGGTCCGAAGTTCTCGTGGACCGTTCCAAATTAGAATTTAGGTTGTGCAACTATAGTGTCATTGCTTTGCATGAGCACCCTTGACAGAGTGAGAGAGAGAATCAGGGTGTGCACCGACGATACAGTGCATCTATAGTGTCATTGCTTTGCATGAGCATTCTTACCATGGATAAGAATG
Source organism: Sophora flavescens (assembly GCA_030762895.1). Lineage (NCBI taxonomy): Eukaryota > Viridiplantae > Streptophyta > Magnoliopsida > Fabales > Fabaceae > Sophora > Sophora flavescens. The sequence continues at coordinate 44,483 of JAUPTC010000484.1, forward strand.
TGCACCGGCGTGGGGAACGTGTCACTTGGACGACTGACTGGCATCCCTAACGAGGGATGTGTGACAGGAGTAGTAGTGGCCACGTCAGCATAAAGTTTTAGTTGCATGAGTTGAGGGTAGAGGATGATATATAGTGAATTGAGGATGATTGTTGATTTTGAATGACGCGTGTCTGTGACTATTATTGTATTATATGCTATGAATCTTTTCCACTTATGATGATAGAACTGTTTCTTATCTCCCTATTTCTCGTATTTTGGTGTCTCGTCTACTTTGTACGTTAGAAGACCATATGGACGACTATGTTACGGAGGAGATGGATGGAACCCCATACGAGACGGAGATGGTTGAAGAGTTGAACGACGTTCCGTATGAAGTTGAAGTTGAAGAACAACCTACTGATGCTAATAATGTGGCGTAGTTAGTTTAAGGCCAGTGAGTCACATAAGATGTTTTGTTTCAGTTAGTTATAAGCAGGTTGTGTAAAATAAAGGATACTTATATGTGTAATTATGTAATATAGTTTGGTGTGTTTTATAGTTGCATAAGTAATATAATTATTAATTAAGTTTTAATTTTTACGTATTTTCAACAGTAAGCGCGCGATTAAGTAAATAACTAATTAAGGATTTAATGTAATAATACAATGGGGCACAACGGGGTGTCTCAGTTTCCTTTAGGAAACGCTATCTTAGGTATCCCTTTTCTTCAGAAGAGCAAAATTAAACGCACGCAGGGTACTGTGGTTTCCTTCCCTCTGTTTCTTGCTCTCTTCATTCTACTGTAGCTTGCCATATCTTTTTTCTTCCCTCACCTTCATTGCTCGCCGCTGCTGCTACTCCGAAAGAGAAAGAACCCACTCGAACCCAAACCCCTGTGCCGCTGCTCCTACTGCCACCGCGAGTTCTCTCCATACCCCTATCGGTTATAGAAGAGCCATCAACCTCTATTTTACACGAGTCTCATACTAAGAGCTTCACACTCTGGCTCGAGTGGTCTCGTGACACGATCCACGTGGCGCATTCCCGGTTGAATCCACTTCCAAGTTTGCAGTTTTACCCCTTTTTCTACTGTGTTCAGGTGATTTTCTTTGTGCTATTTCATTGGAACTCTTTTATATGAAAAAAAAAGGGTGACATACTAAATCAAGCACATTTCTCCTGTGGATTTGAATACTCTGCTTATTCTTGCTTTATGTCTGTGAAAACAGTTCCTTTGTAAGCAAGTGGTTTTTTTTTTTGTGTAACTCATCCTCATCACCACACTTGTCATCATGGTTCCTTTACTTAATAAAGGAGATTTTCAAGACTGCTGCTAAAATGTATTATTATGGTTCAAAAGTCAGGCTTGTTGAGTGCTTAACTTGCATAATATATAATCTTCACTGCTTTGAAGAAATCCCAAAATTTATTTTTGATCAAAGAATGCTTCTTATGTTATAAATTTAAAAAATGGGGAGCGGGTTATTTTGTCATTTGGAGATGCTTTAGGAAACCTGGTTCACCATAGGCCTGCTTCAAATATGTTATCAATGAACTGGGGTAGGGAGTAGCTCATAGTTTTATGATGATGAACAATAGATTCAAATACTCCTTTCTGACACTTTATTTATCTTCATATTGTAAAAACCCAAATCACATTGTTGGGTTTTCCCTCACTGTTGCTCGAGCGACACTCTTGCGCGAAGAAGAAATTGTAGGTAATTCCTCACTGTTTTTGTGCATTGTTAAAATTGTAGGAAACTGAGTCATATTTATGCTTTCTGCCCTACCTTCTTCAGAACGGCGGGCTCCTCATCTCCAAGTTAACGGCGGGCTCCCTAAATCCAAGTTAACGGTGTGTTTAATCCCTAAATCCAATTTCAGTTTCAGTTTTTATTTTTGTTTTTTTGATTTTTTTAATTGTTAGTTCGTTGTTTTGTTGCTGTGGAATTGAGTTTTTGGGTTCCTAAGTAATTTTTATGCAACGAGGTACCTATCTGTCATATAAAGGAAATGTTGATGCTTTTTTAATTTTTACATGTGCACTACTGTTTCCTGAGCAGTGAATGGTGTCATGTTGCTTCGGCTGGGTAGCAGCTATTGCCATTGAACTTACATGTTAATTGCTGCCAAACTGTTCTTATAATCCTTTGATATCTTGTCATCTCTGTTCTTACATCGCATTTTACTCTTCACATCTCATTTTCTAACTGATCTACTGTTGCAAAAACTCTTGCCAAAGATTATCCATAAATAAGTCGGACCACTCTCCCGGCCAAGATCAAACCGTCTAGCTTGTCACTGCACCTAAATCGTCAAGGGAGAGTGCAACCATCTTTAACAAGAAGGCCTCTAACCGTTCAAGCTACATATAGGTATTCTATTTGGTGTTAATTTGTTATGAGATCTATGTAGTTTGTCTGCATGAGTGCATTGAATTAGTTACACAGTGACAGTATATGAATAGCTGATAAGAGTCTTAATTATGTTAATTGCTTAGTTATAGAAACTTAAGGGTTTCTGGGTTTCATTTTATACTTGTGCCACAATTTTTGTTAGACATGTGAGCAGTAGTGATTAACTTGGAGCTGAGAAGTTTTTATCTCTATTATTTAGTGAGAACATTGGGGAGAAAAATCTAAACATGGTAAAGAACCATTTTGGGATGTTTTGATATGTCAGTTTGATATGCCCCACTGCTCAACCTATCTAGTAGCTGCCTTGCCATTGGATGCCAAGATTGAAATTGAGTGCATAGCTGCACTATAAGCACCGGTTGGTTCCTTCAGCAAACTCAGGTTAATAATGAACATGGAAACTTAACCTAGTATTGGAGTTTAATTTTGGTTTGTCCTCCTTGAATCATGATGCTCTTGTCATTACTATTATTGCTCTAGTATCCTGATAGGAAGGAATTTAATCATCGGATTCTCTCTCAAGATTATGTGCCCCATTAAAAGGGAAAGAAACTAAGTCAGCGACAATGTGTTTTGTTTGTAGCTTTTGTAATGATCTAGTATGAATTCTGATTGTTCCAAGCAGGATCTTTGTCTAAACTTCAAAGAAACCTCGTTTAACTATGGATATTGTTCCGTAAATACTTTGAGACAAGATTTTCAAGGAAATCCCTGTCTCTTTCTTTTATATTAGGAAAGGCAGATAAGGTTGGAAAACTGACATTTCCCATACCAAGATTACTTTGATATAGATCCTTAAAGAAATCTGAAACTAAGTTCTGTAATTGCAATAGTTTTCTTCTTGTTTCACAATCCTCTCCTTGAAGTAAATATGTTTAATAAATATTTTTGTAGATCGGGAAAGCATGGAACGGAAATGGATGTCTGCCAATCGTTTAACGAAGGAGTATGAGGATGGGGTGAAAGAGTTCATTAGTTTTGCAGTTCGGCATGCGGAAAACCCTAGTACAATCATATGTCCTTGTTTAGATTGTTGTTATGCAAGGCGAGTTAGTGCAACCGATTTGGAAGAACATTTAGTGTGTAATGGAATCGATCAAAGTTATACATGTTGGACAAA